>PVKA01000333.1:17568-68229 GCA_004027165.1 Ctenomys sociabilis | reverse complement strand
TCTCACTGTGAAATGTCACATGTGTTTCTCTTGCTTTATGTTTCCTACATCCTATGGTAATTTCTCATGGTTTTGTCTTCCCAAGCAGTCACCTTCCTAGAGAATTGCCCTGTCTCATCTTACATTTGAATCTTCACCAGGTAGCACCTGCAGCAGCATAGATCACATGCTTGTTAATCCATCTGTTGAATGTTGGATCCTGATTATGGCATGTCCTGGACCTCCTAGAACAAAGGTGACTGAGATCCATCCAACCAATCTTCTGTCCCCTGTGGCTGGGCACAGTGATCATGTCTGCCAGTCCATGTCTTATGGATGCTTTAAGTTGGATGGACACTGTTCAGATATTGTCTGCTGTAAGAATATTTTCATGGTTTACATGTGTAAATTTCTGCTTGATGTCCAAATTTTTATTTCCTGCATCTTTTACCATATTTATAAAATATTTTCTCATTCAAGGATTTTTTTTTTGGTGGAACCAAGGATTGAACTCAGACCCTTGTGTTTGGCAGGGAAGTGCTTACTCTACTGAGCCACATCCCTTGCCCTCAAAGATTTTAAGTACATCCTCTAACATATTATCAATGTTTGCAGCTTTATCTTTTAAGTATAACTGTGATTTTTCAATCACAGCCTTTAATCGATCAGAAATTTTCTCAGT
Organism: Ctenomys sociabilis; assembly: GCA_004027165.1. Lineage (NCBI taxonomy): Eukaryota > Metazoa > Chordata > Mammalia > Rodentia > Ctenomyidae > Ctenomys > Ctenomys sociabilis. The sequence continues at coordinate 67,568 of PVKA01000333.1, read as the reverse complement.
AGAGAGTGAAGTAGAGACCTATTTCTTCCTACAGGACAGACAGCTGTCCCAGCACTACCCTTCGTCTAGAGCCAAGGTGCCACGCGCTTCACACCGTGAGTCCCTGATGCGCTGTCTGGCAGTTTTCTGTTCTATTGATTTCCATCTGTTTCTGACCCCAACTCAGGCTGTTAGACACTCTAGGGCAACTTCTCTTGCATTTTTTCTTTCTCTCAAAAGTATTTCATGTTTTATTTATTTACCCTTCCAGAAAACCCTTAGAGTTGGCTTATTGAATTAGAATTTTGATTGTGGGTATATTAGAATTGGGAATTAATTTGGAATGCTGTCGCTGCTGCACCAAACCTGTCTTCTTAATAAAGTACTACTATAATACTCATCTTCTTTAATCTATTAAAGTTTCATAGTTTTCTTTCTATGCTTGAACCTGAACTAGTTTGTAGATATTTTAAATTTTGTTGATAATAGTAAGTGGGGTTTCTAATTAATTACCCCTGTAATGAAGGAAAGCTCTATTGAGATTCAAGATAAATATTGCTTTTTAATATATACTTTTAAATATTTATCTTGAATTTGTTTTATTTTTATGCATTTGTTACAGGGTTTCACTCTACAGGTTAGACTCATAGTGATCCTCCTATTTTCAGCCTCCTGAGCACTGGGATTACAGGCATGCATTACCATACCCAGTCTCAGGGGCCAGCTCAGCAAGCTTCAGGGCAGGGCCAAGATGGCTTGCAGTACCGGGAAGGAAGCCCCATTCCTGAGTGCTTGCCTAAACTGGTTCTTAGTCCGCTGAGCCACCTCACCTGCCCTGCCCTGAATCTTTGTATCAGATTGCTTCCTCTTAGTGGTTACAATGGGATATTAAGTGAGTCTCTAGTTTTCCACATATTTTGTTTTTCCTTTTCCAATAGCCATAGTTCCTTCTCTTTCTAGATTGATTTCATACAATATCTGAAGAAATACTCCAGAGCGCTAATGATAGTAAGTGTGTTTTGGTCTTGACTTTTAACAGAGATGCTAATAATTTACCACTAACCCTGAAGTGTAGGTCTCTCTCTAAACCTTCTTTTCAAGTTAGCATATAAAACATTTCCAAATTTTTTAATGAAATGACCATAGATTTTTCCTCCTGGAATTATTTCAGTTTTCTTTCCTATCTGTGGAAGGCTACCTGAGCAGCTCTCCTTGAAAGAAGAGCACCTGTCTCCATTTTGACTGAGCCTGACCCTATTCCTCGTATTGTGATGTACAGAGCTGGCAAGGACTTCTGTTTGTGCTTCAGTTGGCCTTAAACAATGTGTGTTGGTCTAGCTGAGGTGCTGGTGATAGTCTCTGAAGGTGGCATGCGTGTTTCCCTGGTAACCTACACCTGCTGCTCCTTAAGGTGAGCTGGGTTGAGACAGGACAAAGAGCCAATGCTCCACACCACCAGCTGGGATCGAGCCTTGAGACAGAGGCTAAGACTTCCTGGGGCTTGAAAGACTACATCAAAGCTGAAGCACAAGACCCCCCCAAAACATTAGATACTATCTCAATGGCATAATAGTATAATGCAGATCATTCTCCACATATCCCCTCTGGTGAATGTAGGCCCCCCGCCGAGCCCAGCTCACAATAGTCACCTACTTCCCACAGTTCTCAGTCAGTCCTCCTCCACTGAATAAAAACCGGGTGAAGCCCTAGGTCGCTCTTATTTCCGGAAAGCGATCTTCATGGCTGGACTTAGAGTCCCTTGACTCCCCAATGATTGCAAATATAATTTAGTGTCTTTAATTACACTGTGGGTTGCATTGAAATTGCAAATACCCACACTGCTAAATACCCACACTGTGGGTAGATTGGAATTAACTTGATGGGATTCCAATAACATAACTTTGGGATTACAAATATTGGCTTCTTGGGCCAAGACGAGGACCTGGAAGTGTCTCCTACACTTATCTGTTTCACTTTATTTCATTTTTTTGTTTCTATTAGGTCATTTTGTGCTGCCATTATCATAGCAATCAGATTGTCTAATGCTAAATTGTTCTGCTCTTGATGTAGAGCCTACCTAGTCATGTCCATTAAAACTGGACAGATAATTAAATTTTAGTATATATTTAAATGTATTTTGAATTTTTGTGTCACCATAAAATTCATATATTGAAACCTACCCTCTAGTAGCAGGGAGTTGGGACCTTGGGAAGGTTTAAGTTTAAGTCATGAGAGAAGAGCCCTGATAAATGTGGTTAGTGACTCGAAAAGGGGCCCTGAGAGCTTCATCCACCCTTACCAAAGCTACCATCTGTGGACCAGGAAGTGATCCCTCAACTAACACCAAAATTTGCTTGTGCCTAGGGCTTGAACTTCCTAGGCTCTGAAACCACGAGCGATGAAGTCCTGTTGCCTGCAGTTCTTCCAGTCTATGATACTTTGTTATAGCAGCCTGACAGGACTCGGATGCAGCGAAATAGTTTCTGCATCAGGAAGGAGTGGAATGAACAGGGATGTCCATAACCACCATGGATGAATCCCAAAGCACACGCAAGAAGGACCTCAACTCCAAAAGTACACAGTGTATGACTCTTAATTATACAAAATTCTGAAAAAAATAATCCACAGTGACTCTTAAAGAAAAGACTGGGGGTTCAGCTCAGTGTGCTATAGGAGGCCCAGGCACTGCCTCAAGCACTGCCCCACCCCCGCCAGTGGATGCCAAGGGGGTCAGAGTGTCCTGTGTGCCAGCTGCAGCACTAGGTTTGTGGATATATACTCTACCCAAGTTATTTGTGCTTTATTGTTAAAATGGGTGATTATATGTAAACTATGCTTTGAGGTAGATTAAAAAGGAGAAAGAAAGAAAGAAAGAAAGAAAGAAAGAAAGAAAGAAAGAAAGAAAGAAAGAAAGAAAGAAAGAAAGAAAGAAAGAAAGAAAGAGAACCTGCTACTGCACACCCTGCCTGAAGAGTCTGCTGCCCGTTCTCTGAGCCGCCGCCCTCTGGCTTTGGTCCTCGCCACTGTGAATATGTCCCCTGCTAAGGTCCCCTTCCTGTTGCTAATTTAAAAGGACAGTTTAGTGCTCACCTTCCCATAGGCTTTGGTGCCTTCTTCTGAGCTCCCCCCGCCCGGCACTCGTCCTCTTATGCTGCCTTCCCTCACCAGCCCGCTAATAACTGGGCTTCTAAGGCCACGTCCTGTACTCACCTCCAGGAAATCTCAACACTCTGTGGTGCACACAACCTCTCCCCCATTTCTGATTGTGCTTCTGGGCTCTGGCTCTGTCCCCACCCCAGCTGTAGAAATGACATTTCCTTCCAGAAGACCCATGTGCTTATGACCAACCTGCCCACCAGACATGCTCTCCCTGTCACCTCAGTCCTGCTATTTCCTCTCACCCTGTCACTAGGAAGCAAAATCTTGATAATCCATGTTCTCCACAGCTCCCCAACAGCCGAGTGTTGCTCCTAGGCAGATCTCAAGTGCACCCATTTATGTCTACCTCCTCCATCCCATGGTTGAAGTCACTGTTATCTCTCACTGCTAGAATAGCTGAATGGTCCTGCAGCACTCACCTGGGGCTCTTCTCATCTGTTCTTCAAGTGGGAGATGTAACACATGCTTTAATGCAAACTTGCTTATATTGTCTGTCTTAACACTTCCCAATAGCTATGAGGGTGTGAATTTTGTTTTTTATTTACTGTACCTGAATGTATTTATTTATTTATTTATTTATTTATTTATTTATTTATTTATTTATTTTCAAGACAGGTCTCGCTATGCAGTTTAGGCTGACCTTGTATGCTTTTTTGTAGCCCCAAGTCTGGTCTCAAACTCACAGAGATCCTCCTGTCTCAATCTCCTAGTGCTGGAATTACAGGTATGCGCCACTGTGCCTGGTTCCATGGGGGCCTGAGGATCCAGGGCTAAGACTGCATGGCATGTGGCGCGAGGGATAGAACTTGGGTCCTTGTGCTTTCCAGGTAGGTCCTTATGCCTCTGAGATATCTTCCCAGCCCCTACTGTGTCTTTAGTACAAAGGCAGTTCATGAGACACAGCAGAACTAATGAAGTAGACAAAGGATAAGAATGCCTTGCCCACCACGCCTTTGGTGCCTTCTGTGCCTCCCTTCCCACCAGCCACATCCCCCTTGCTCTTCTCTTTCCTTTCAGTCATACTACCTGGGCTCTGGCTTCTTAACTCTGTGCGCACTTGTGATTCAGATGACCTCCCCTCTGCCCTCTTATTCTCTATGCCTTGGGAATCAATTACTGTATACAGAGCAGTGAGTACAACTGGAAGGAGGAACAGACTGGCCTATGACCACTAAAAACTGTACAACTATATGTCAGCCCTTGCCAGTGCTGTCTTCTGAATGTGCCCCATGGGAGTTCTAGTGTCAGAAACTCAGTCCCCAGATTGATATGCAAATGGCCCCTAATGGTTTGGGATGCTAGTGGTTTTAGGGATGCCATGGTTTACGGAAAGTTAGGGATGCAAACAGACTTATGTGTGGTCCCGAAGCTTGGGCTTCCATGATGGCTTTAATGGCTTTATAACGTGACAAGACACTCAAGCTAGCAATGTTGCTCAGTCTCACCACTCAACACCCTCCGCCAGGTTATCATACAGAGAGAAGGGTCTTGGCCAGGTGTTGAGTGAACACAGATGCTGTGCTCCAGAACCGGGAGCTAGTACACTTCTGTTCTTTATCTGGCATCAGGTATTTTGTTATAGCAGCAGAAAACAAACTGAGACACTTAGAATGCCAGTGAAGTGGAGGACGAAGCTTCCCAGAATGGTGCTACTCATTATTAAAGACAGCCTCTTGCTGACCCTAAGGTCCCAGCCACCAACTGCCATCACTGTTAGCCAAGGGAACAGTTAGCCAAGCTGCTGAAGGGCTGCTACACGAACCAGAGGCAAAGTACTTTTGTTTGCTTCCTTCTTGCATCCATAGGGTCTAGCATGGAGCTTAGCACATAACGCATGGTGCATAAATATTAAACAGAATAACACAGGCTGAGAGCAAAGAGGATTTCAGTTAATACTCTTAACGGCTAGTTCATGTATTTTCATGGCTTAGTGGGATGTTGTTTACCTCAGGACCCTACTTGTTCTAGATTAATGATATTTCTGGAGTTAATATGACTTAACTTAAACCCTGGAATGAATGAAAAGCCTTAATTAATTGAAATTAGTTCATCAAGCAAAAGTAACAAACTATGTAAGACATATCATGGTATGAAATTAAGAAATTGAAAATACATAAATCTTGAGATTTAATATGGATGTGTCATGTGAAATTTAGTAAATAATACAAACATGAACTATTTTGCCTTGATATAAAGCACCTGGTTTTATCTGAATATGTGTAGAAACATTATCTGATTTCTCAAATATTTCAACTAATGAACCATACCTTGCACATAAAATTAAACTTCCCGTGCATCTCCATTCTTTAAAAAAAAATATTTGAAACAGTAGAAAACTGGGCCAGCCAGATAACTCAGTGAATTAAAGTACCTGCTTAGGCAGATGCAGGGACTGGGGTCTGATCCCTGGTGCTCACCTGAAATTCCAGTGCCTGGGAGGCTGAAAACAGGAGGGTCACTATGAGTCCAATCTGTGCAGTGGGGCCCTGTAGACCCTGTGCTAAATAGACATAAAAAAGAAAATGTGTATTTTAGTAGGTGGGGAAACTGATCTGCTGAATTAGGGTCTCAACAGGATTTGTTGTAACTCCCTGCACAAATGTGGAAGTGCTAGTGTGAGAAGCCTTTGAAAGCCTCTTTGTCAACATCCGCTCGCTCTTGCAGTGCATGGCTTTTCTCTTGTGGCTTCTCCTGCACTGTAAAATATCACTTTTTTTTCCTGAACTGGGTTAGACTGGTACTCTAAGGTACCCTGGGGCAGTCATTTTGGGGTGACTCATTCCTCCCACTCCACTATCCATCCACAGGATGATACTGTCACCATCGGACTGGTATTCAGATCAGAAAATCTCCTTGGCATTCTGTGTCTGTCATTTTAAGTATGTGTAATGAGAACCCTGAGAGTTCATGCATAGAAATGCTTTTAGACTTTCTGATTTTTACATGTTTATGATCTATTTATCTCTCCAAGGTTCAAGCAGAACAGCTCCTTCCTTTACCTCTGTGTTCTTTTATTTTATGATTGATTGTTTGTGGTGCTGAGGTTGAACTCAGGGCCCTTGTGTGCTGAGTGTGTGCTCTGCCACTGGGGTACACCTCAGTCCCAGATATAGTGTTTGCTAGTGACACTGGCTCTTGAGCTTGACCTTGGAGGGGGATGGGTGTGGAAGTGATATTTTGGGAAATCACGGTGAATCATGCTTGTTACCCCTCTGTTGTGATTGCCCCATCCAAGGACATTTTATTGGAGTGTTTCACTTTAATTGAGATACCTAGAAGAAAGAAAAAAGGCCACATTGATGTTAGAATCTATGCACCTCTTGGAGTAGCTTGGAACGAATGTGCTTCTCCTTCTGGACAAGATACTGGTGAGGTTCAGGGCTCCCACTCTTGATGAATCAGGCGGAATCTGTACCTGATGTCTGTGCTGGAGTACTTGGAGGCTTGGGTCCCCACCTGCCCTGAGCTGCTCTGTGCCATGGGGACAGCGGCGCCCACACTGCTAGGCTGGGGACAACATGGAGTGATGATGCACCTGCTGGGAACCAGCAGAGTGGCCCCTGCACTAATCCCCACTAAGTCAGAGTGAACGCTTCCAGCCCTAAGCTGGAAGAATACCTCTGGACAGACGACAATTCTGTGATACGGTTCATTTGTTTGTTTTTGAATAAAGAAGAATGTAAAATGTCAAGGACAGGATGGTAACTTGTTTGAAGAAACAAATCAGTTATAAGTTGTTTTAAATATATGTTTACTTTTGATATTAATAGCACCTTAAAAATAAAATAGTATATATTGTTTCTATATTCAATCCAATTCTTCTTCGCAGAATCAGCCATTGTTTGCAGGGGGTGGGGGGTATTCATAGTGCTTCTGGTACACAGAAGTTCTGCACGGGTTGGGAAGGTACATCTGAGAGGCTGGGACTCCACAGAGCTTTCTAGCTGCCTGCATTATTTTCAGTTGTAGCTCTGGAGGTAACAGCTGAAGTGGGAAATCTCCAGAGTTGGGATCCTGTCACAGGGAAGGTGTTTTGCACTGATAGCTAATCAGCCACTGTGCCACAGCTGTACATAATTGTCATTTCATTCCTCATAGTGTTGTGCAGACCTGAGGTTCTTTCTTTTCTTTTTTTTTTTCATTTTATTTTATTTTGTTGAGAAACAAATAGCAATGAGACAATTTCAAAATTGATTAATAGGATAGTTGCAATAATTAATACATTGTGCAGTGTTATTTTCTTAGCATAGTGCAAGAAGCAGACAGGATATCTGCCCAAACATTATTAGTACAAATCTTTTTACTCACTGAATTAAGCAAGAGTAGCTGTATATCTATCCTGACTATTCTGTATATACAAATACAAAATGGTCCTTCCTTTGTATCCTCTTTTTTTGTTTAGTCCAGTCAGAGATGGGTATTCCACTGGCATCTAAATACTATAGGTGCATGACTTCAACAAAACAATCCAACACAGTCTAGCAGTCCACAATAGTAGCGGGTTATCTGCAGAAGTTGTTGACTTGTGCCTTTCACAGCTCAGCATATTAATATGGCTTTACTTTACATACCTCCTTTTCATACTTTTCTGCTTGATGGCTAAGATCAAGATAAAGCCTGACTTATATAACAAGAAATGTAACTTTTGTATGAGATAAAGTCAGTCAGGTACCCTCACGGTTTATCCTGTAAATCTGTACTACACCTTGTAGATCCTTTGTTAATGTCAGCCATGTGGATGAGTCATGGCCATTGCTTGACCAATTTTCTCTCTGTGGAAGCCTGAGAGAATGTTTTCTCTCCATGTGACTGCCTTTAGACACACTGTATATCATCGATCACTTTCCTCTGTGGCTCCATAATCTCCTCGAGCAGAAACTTTGGGACACAACTGAGTTCCATGATGTTACAGTACAGGTTCTCCTATGAGTCCTCATTGACCTTGAAAGGCTAGGGCCAAAATGTTGGCTGACTTTGCAGCCCTTCCTTTTCTCTAATTTTTGATCTGCAAACTTAGGTTGTTAACTCTCCAGAAGAGTGAAGTTCTTTATTTTCATATGGCTCAGTTTAGTATCACAAAAGTGCAGATATCTATGACTACATATAACAAAAGATGTGTGTGCCAGCCGTGTGCGTACATGCTGAGGATGTGTGTTCTCTCAAGAAGGGTCCTCTCTACAAGTTCATGTATTTCTTCTAAAAGTTTCATTGTTTTGCTTTCCAGGTTAAGTCTGGTATCAGTTCATATGGTAACTTTTGTACAGGTTGTGAAACAAAAATCAGCTCTGTTTCTTTCTCATATGGGTTTGCAAATGTGCGTGAACAACTTTTAGAACATTTCCTCCTTTCATACTCAACTCTGAAGGCCAAATTTTCATAAATATGATTTATTAACCACACTGGTTAACCTTTGAGAGTAAACAAGAGTGTGGCTGATACACTGGCCAGCACCATTGGTTAGCTGCAGGCATTGGCTCCAGGACCTCCTCCGGTCCCTCACAGACACCAGACTCCAGGGCTGCTCATGTCCCTCATATGAGGTGGCGTCGTGTTTGCATATAACCTATGGACATCCTCCTGTATCCCTCAGTCACCTCCAGATGACTTGCTGCAAAGATACAATACAAATGCTGCGGAAATAATTGTCATATTATATTCTTCAGGGAGTAATGACAGGAAATAAAAGTCTACATATTCAGTAAAGACATAATTCTTTTAAAGGTATTTTCATTTGTGATTGATTGAACATGTGGATATAGAACCCAACTCAGAAGGCCAGCTGTAATTTAATTAGGATAAAGGACATAAAAAGTCTATTTTAGGGCTGGGGGGATAGCTTGATGGTCTAAGTGCCTGCCTGGTAAGCGCAAGGACCTGGGTTCAATCTCCGGTACCACATGCTGTGCATATCTGGAACTGTGTTGGCCCCCAAAACCATGCTGGCCCCTGAAACTGGGCATGGTGGTGCACACTATGATCCCAGTGCTGGAGAGCCTGAGACAGGAGGATCACTATGAGTCTGTTCCAAATACATAAATAAATAAATGATTTAAGAAGTCTGTTTTAGGCTTTGTAGAGTAGAGGCCCTACTTATTGGAAAGCATGGTCTGTACTATGAGTGGCTGCTTCTAGGCTTTCCGTTCTGTTTCATATCTGCAATCTGTTCTATCTTCGCTCCAGCTTCAGAATAAGTGTTTTGTTTTGTTTCTTTTGACAGGGTTTAGCTATGTAGTCCAGGCTGGCATGGAACAGTATGTCTTAGTTTGGTTCTGTTCTCTTACCTGATTCTTCTTCCAGATGATCCTAGTCTTGGTCTTTGTCATAGCATGTGCCTAGATGTCCAGCCAAAGCCGCAAGCAGTCATAGCTGGGGCTCTTTCAGAGGTGGCTGGGTATAGAGTGTGTGGGATTAATTCACTGTGCAGTGCTAGGATCAAGGGACTAGGATTATGGGTGTGAGTGCTGCCTGCTCTAGGTAGCCTAGGTAAGAGATAAGGGAGAAAAAGCTGTGGTCACCTCATTGCTTTGCCACCTTCTGCCCACATGAACTGTTTTTGCTCTTCAGTACCTGCTTATCTGCTGTGCCTCCCTGCCTTAGAGTCGGCTGATTATAGACTAACACTGCTACAAACTGGGAGCTAAATAAACCTCTACATTTGGAGCCTCACAGTGCTGTTTCAAGTCTGTTACTTTTGCTGGCTTTGGGGTCTGTTGCCATGGCTCCTCATCCAATGCACTCTCTTTCCTTACATGCTGGACATTATCTTTGACAAGCACACTATAAAATAATTTGAGGCATAAGGGTAACCACCCGCACAAAGACCGCTTCTGTTGGCCTCTACCCTGAGAAGGTGGGGAGCAATACACCAGGAAGGTGGCAGGCCTGCTGCAGACCAGATACCCCGGGCTGTGTGCTGACTCTGTCCAGGGCTGCTGGGTGAGCGGCACCTCCCACCCCAGGACATGGCTCTCAGAGCAAACAGAGGCAGAAGGGTAAATGGACTCCACCCCTGACTGGTCCGCACTATGTAGCCAGCTTTGAACATCCTGGAACCCACAATCCCTTTCTCCCATCTGCTCTGGAAAATGCCTCCAGACATAAGTGGTCCCAATTTCCAGTTTTGTCTCTGGATTCCCAACTGCTCTGGACTATAATTTCTCAGGATCCTGTTAGCTCTTCCTTCCTTGAGCTGATATTTATTTATTTATTTATTGCTCTGTTCAAGGCCCCACCTTAAGTAGCTCACCATTATGTGAAATCTGTTATTCACATCAGATAGGAATTGGAATGAGGTCTCTGCCCTGGAACTTCAGGGTCATTTTGACCTTCAGCAGTCCACTTGGAGACTGAACCTGAGGGCCTTCACTATGACAAAGGACTTGAGTGAGGTTTTTTGGGCACTTGGGATTTGGTTCCCCTACATGGATTTAGGATGAGAGCATGATAGCTGTCTATCTATCACCTTGACAAATACCCAAGACAATAAACTTGTGAAAGGAAATGGATTGTTTGGGTTCTCAGTTGAAGCCTATGTTTCTGGCCCTTGGGGAGGATTCGAGGTGGAAATGACAGCAAGTGCATTCACCTCACCTGAGTCCTGAGGTGCACGTGCATTCACCTCACCTGAGTCCTGAGGTGCACAAGGGTGCACTCCAAGGTGCCCTAAAGCCCCCCTCCCAGGAGCTCACTCTGGGAAGCAAAGCTTTAACACATGGGTTCTGGGGAGACTTCCCTCATTCAACTATAGGGAGGAGCCACAGAAAGGGATGACAGGGATCTGTGATAGCTGCATTTTTCCCCCATAGAACTAAGAGAATTAATATGGTAAGTGCTCATGTAAGTAGTTTAGGGGGGGAAATATAACAAAAATGGAAAGACAGCTTACAAGCAATTTGCTCAAGTTTTTTCATAGGTTGTTTTGTATCTGTGTTTGTAGACAGGGTCTTGGTGTGTAGTTTAGACTGACACTGAACTCACTACATAGCCCAGGCTGGCCTCAAACTTGTGGAAATCCTCCTGCCTCAGTCTCCTGAGTGGTAGGATTACAAGTTAACTCCATCTTATCCAGTTCTGGACTTTTGTTTTAATCTGTGGTGTCCTTCATGACCATCAGAGCTGTCAGGCCACCCTGCTGCCATCTTGGCTCATCTGAGATCAGAGGAAAAGAGGGTGGAGGCCAGTCTGGCTTGCAGAATCCAGAGAAGCTTTATTAGCTTGCAGTGCTCACCAGCCTTGTGGAAGCAAGAACACACAGATCTTCAGCCCCATTCAAAGGAGCACAGGTGACAAGAGCTCCTGTCACTACAGAAACCCCACCCCAACTCCTTCCACACCAGTGCAAGACAACCAAAGGAATGGATGTTAGGCCTTCTGTCAAGAAGCACACGAGAGGTCAAGCTGCAAAGAGGACTGCACTTGCTGTTTGCTTAGCTATTTCTTCTACTACACTGTTCTCTTTGTAGTTCCTTAACATGTTTGATCAGCAGACCCCTACTCCTCCTTCTGTGATCTCACACAAAGCACCCAGCATAGCTAAGAGGGAACAGTGAGCAGGTGGGCTGTGACTTGGTGATGCTAACTGCACTGTGGAGACACTAGAGTGCTGGGACTGAGTACTCATCCTGCGGAACAAAGGGCCAAAGTGCAGGCCAAGTAAGTTTGCCTTTGTCACCTGGGCTCCTGACTGGGGTGTTTGCCTCTATGCTGACTGCATGTATCTATTTTAATCCTCCCTTCCAGAGTCAGAATGGCTTCTGAAATTCTAGCTGTAAAATAAATGCTATGCTCCCATGTCACACCCATGAAGGAAACTAACTGGCAACTATTGCTGTGAGTCCACATATTTAATAGTGCTGTGCTATGTATGTTTCTTATATAAAATTGATCTCAACTTTTTTTTTTGGCTTATTTTAATTTCAGATCAAAAACAACTTTATTTTGGAAATGTCACACTTGTGCCATGGCTATCAGGACAGTACTGCACAATCACAGATTACTGCATTGACAAGAGTCTGCAATGTGTTTTTTTTTCTTTCCTTTTCTAAAACACAATGCATTTCAAAAGCAACCAGGGAGCTGTCTTTCCTTCTTTCAAGATAAAGAAGGAAAAATAGATTCCTATGCTAAAATATATACCTATATAATGCCAATAGAGAGGAATTTACAAAGAAAATTAAAGATTTATGTCTGGCTGCCTTTACTGGTAAAGATAGATGAACACTGGCATTCTTAATAGCTCAGGGAATAAAGCTCTAGCTCTAGGCTTGACCTCATATTTTCAAGGTCTCTTTGTTCTAAGGGGAAGCAAACCTGCCAATGAATAGGGGTACGTTTGTGGTCTTCTCCTTAATAATAAAGATGAAAGGGTGATCGGCAAAGAAATTTACCTCCTCCATCAACATGGCCAAGACAGCAATGCCTGCTGTGGCAGCTGCCGCCTCTGTCCCCTCTTCGTTCACATCTATAAAGGCCTTGTGTATAATCTTTGACACAGAAAGATCTCTGGCTCCTGATATGCCAGACAGATCAGCCTTGCTGCTACTAAAGAGATCTTGCACCCCAAGGTGGGCAAGGCTGTTGTTAAGGTTGTAGCTCTCTTCCACTTTGAACCTGGGCAGTTGGACGTTGACCTCAATGGTCTCCAGTTTGTCAGTCCATTCTCGCAGTTTTTCCAAAGTCAGTTGTTTCTCAATCTGGAATTTAGATGAGACAAAAAGAAGTGAAATCAATTTTACATAAGTAAAATAACAAAGCACTCTATTTGTTTTGTTTTTTTTTAATGTTTTTGGTAGAACCAGGGATTGAACTCAGGTCGTTGCACTTGCCAGGGAAGCACTTATCAAAGCACTCTTTATTTTTATTTTATTTATTTATTTATTTATTATTTTATTGAACTACAAATGTCAATCAGACAGTTTCAAGACACCTTCACAAGGCAGATTCGATAAATTAATACATTGCAAACTGTTTTCATCATGTTTTGGTATTGTACAAGGTGCATACATGATACTATATTTACAGATATTATTTTAGCAGATGTCTCTTATCAGTAAATTAAGAGTGTAGCTGCTTACTTATTTTTTATACCTGAATTATATCAAAAATTCAATAATTATTATCCTAGTGGATGACCGTCGTACTAGAAGCCGACATAATATCCTGTCCAACCACCATTAGTGCAAATCTTGCCTCTCATAGGATTATGTAGAAGCACAGCGTTATCTATCCCAACTGTACTGTCTATACACACACATCATGATTCTTCCTTTCTACAACCCTTCCTTTGTCTAAACCTGTCAGAGATGGGCACTCCATTGTCATTCAACTAACTTAGGTGTTTGAACTCGACAACACAATCCAACACAGTCCAGCATTCCACAACAATAGTGAGTTATTCAAAGAAGTTGTCGACCATAGCCATTTACAGCTCAGCTTAATATTATGGCCCCACGATGTATACTTCATTTTTATACTTTTCTGCTGGATGGTTAAAACCTAGATAGATCAAGACTTATATACCAACACATGAACTTTATATTTCTTATGTGGTCAATGAAGTCCTCTCAGGGTTTATCTTGTAGTCCCGTACATTATTCTGTGCCCATGTATACATTACTCTGTTGATCCTTTGTCTGTGTCATCCATGTGGATGAGTCACGGTCAATGCTTGACCAGTTTGCTCTTTGTGAGAGCTTGAGAGAAAGTTTTCTCTTCATGTGACTCTCCCCAGGCACACTATAGAACTTCAATCTCTTTCCTCTGTGGCCAAAGCACTCTTTAAATGTATGTATTTATAATAATAATTGCTATTAATTTTCCTTAATGTTTTGTGGCAAAATGGATTCCATTGGGAGGGTTTTGTTCCTGTCTAGTGACTGGTGAAACAGGGCAGAGCTACGTTCTGTATCACCAAGTACAGGGACTTTGGCATGAGACCTATCATCTATCCACCCAGTGACCCACCCACCTGTCCATTCACGCATGCGTCCACACACTCACCTGTCCATTCATCCATCCTTCCATCCTCCCATTCATACACCACCCATCCTTAGCCCTCTATCCTTCTATTCTTTCAGGACTTAACTAAGCCTTTACCACAAAGGATTACTATGATAGGCCATGCTGGCTTTCACTACCCTAATTGGATTGGTGTGAAGGAAAATTAGAAAGGCTCCTGTTTGTTGTGAAATCCAGTGAAACTGCCAATTGTTTTCTCCATTGTAGCTTATCACTTTAGCTCCTTAGGAAAACTGTAATAGCAGATTATGTACTAGACTGAGATCCTCATTTGAAGTGGGAAAATAATCGAACTTGCCTTATTATAACATTACTTGAGCATTAGATGAGCTGATACATACACGATGCACAGCTCATCATACTCACTACATAAAGATCATTGTCATAAATAACTATTGGTACTTTTGAACTAGAGCAGAGCCATCATTTCATTGGCCTACTGAGCTGATGCCTCTTTACGTGAAGGCAGAGGCTTTTACTTAGCAATGAGAGGAAAGAGTCATATATGAGTACAGTTGGAAGAAGGAACACTTGGATGCTAATAATGAACTTCATGCAAATGACAAGTATTAAGCCCTTTCCCCATATGGAGTTTGGCTGGGAAGAAGAGCAAAACCACACTGCAGAGGAACACTAAAGAAAACTATATTTTTTTTTCTTTTCTGTACCAGGGATTGAACTGACGGCTTTGCACTTCCCAGGTGAGTGCTTATTCTACTGAGGTATCTCCCTGGCCCCAGAAAAACTATCATCTTCACAATTTCGTCAAGGTTGAACACTGGCATGAAATAGCACAGTCTTTAAAGTACACATAATGGTAGCAACATACAAAATTCATATTAGGAAACAGGCCCAACTCTGATGGTGACTTTATACAAGATAATTTTTCTATAACATACCTATTGGAAATTTAATTCACAATGCATATGAATTGTGGTAAGAATGAACAGGGTAATAATAAGTG
Source organism: Ctenomys sociabilis (assembly GCA_004027165.1). Lineage (NCBI taxonomy): Eukaryota > Metazoa > Chordata > Mammalia > Rodentia > Ctenomyidae > Ctenomys > Ctenomys sociabilis. The sequence continues at coordinate 52,450 of PVKA01000333.1, read as the reverse complement.
AGGCTATAGACCAATGTAATTTGGACTTGTAAATCTTTTACTTTAGTAAAACAATCCCTGTTGTATCACACTTTCCTTTAAAGTTACTTCAAAAGATTTTCCATGAGCTGCCACTCTCCAAGGTTACACTTCATTTACATCTTCAACGGTTCCTCATCCTGACTATGCCCCAAAAGTGCATCTTGAAAATATGAATTTAGGGCCTCTGGGCTAAAGGCGCAATTCAGGCCAGAGCACTTGCCTGGCGTGCCCAGGGCCCTGGCCTTACTCTGTACCACCGCAAAATAGTGATAAGGGTGATCATTATCAGCAGCAACAGTGGCAGCGTCTACCATGCGAGCTACGGGAAACGTCAAAGGAAGCCCAGACCGTGAGGCGGGCGAGCCAGTACCTCCTGCAGCCCTGTGCTGTCATCCTTGATCTCATCAGGCAGCAGAATCATCATGCTGACCTTTCCGTCTTGGTAAGGCAACTCCAGCACCTGACACTTGAGGTCCTTGAGGTAGCCATACGGAAACCTTGCCTTTTGAGACATCATCTTCACGGTTTTTGTGTCTTTCTGTATAGAAGTTTTAAAAAATCACTTAAATGATTCTTTCACATTCTTTTAGAGCAAAGAGTGATTTTGAGGCTGGAGGTGTTTAGTGTGTCGGAGGGTATGGGTTTCCCACCAAAAGAGGAAGAGGGAGGAGAAGGAAGAAGAAAAGAAGAATGAGGAGGGAAAAGAGAAAGAAGAAGAAAAAAGATGAGGAAGAGGGAGAAGAAGAAGAAGAAGAAGAAGATGATGATGATGATGATGATGGAGAAGAAAAGGGCAAGATGGAAAGAGGAAGAAGAAAAGAACAATGAGAAAAAAGGAAGGAGGAAGGGGAAGAGGAGGCAGTGGGGCAGAGAATGGCTTCGGGCAGGTACATCACCTTATTCAGTCGGAATGGAACCTCAGTTGTGTCATTTTTCAGGAATCTCTCCTGCCACATTCCCTTGAAGTAGATGGCATTCACTAGCACAAGTTTACTCGTGTCATCAACCACACCTGCAGCCAAGAGCTCTGGAATTTTCCCTAAAAAGATAATGTGAGCTTTTTCAAATCTCCATGTTGGAATTCCAGGCAATTTCATAGCAAGGAATGCAATTCAAAGGGGCACTTTCAACTGTGTCAAGTTAGGAAAGCCTAACTGGGGTCTCTGATTTGTATAAAAGAATTTGTGAGGGGCCAGGGAGATGGATCAGTGGAATAAGTGTTTCCCTGGCAAGCACAAGGGCCTGAGTTCAATCCCTGGTTTCACCAAAAAAAAAAAAAAAAATTTATGAGGCATTCCAGAATGAATATAAACAGCCTGCAAGGTAACAACACTTGAAAACAAGATACTGTGGGCTTTGGGAGTATAGCTCAGTGGTAGAGCACTTTACCAGGGTGTAGTAGGCCCTGGGCTCCATCCCCACACTATGAAAGAAGAGAAAAGCCATGAAAACAAGTTGAGTGTTCACAGAGGCTGAAAGCAGAAGAATTCTCTTTTCCTGGAAAAAACAATGGACATTATTTTGTACATGGTCACTGTTTGCAAAGGGGACGGCATCTGATGTAAATGAGCATGGGTCAGGGGTAGGAGGCTGGGGGTGGAGAGGGAGCAGGATACGGGTGGACAAGTGCACCTCCCTTGTGCTGTGGAGGCCCTGCATTGGCCCACATGTGTCACTAGTGGGAAAAGGGAGAGCTCTTAAGCGAAAAGTGGTGGGAGGTCTTTAGGTCCCCCAGGTGTGACCTCCAAGGCACTGTGGGACCTCTGTCTCTCCCTCTCACACTTCACACCTGGCTGTGATGGGAAGGGGCCTTCTTCCTCTTCCAGGCTTCCCACTGTGATGCCCTGTGCTGCCACAGGCCCAGACCAACAGGGCCAAGCCACCATGGATGGAAGTGCCAAAAATTCTGAGCCAAAATGAGTCTTCTTACCCTAGAAGCTGCTTATCCCTGGGGTGTGTTACAGCACAGAAAACTGACCAGCACAGGCTCCAGGTGCCAGGACTCTCACCTTCTGTCTGTTCTTTGACCCACTTGTTTATTGTCTTTCTTGTGTTTTCAGCATCACTCTGAAAATCCACACTGACCATTTCTGCACCATACATTTTCTTAGTTGATGCTAAGAACGCCTGTTAAAAGAAAAACACAAACAAGTTCTACTCATACAGCAGTGTTCAGGGTAACAGAACCCCAGAGAGCAACAGAAACTGTCCTAGAAATTTCCATGCAATTATAACACAAAAAATTCTAACCCTTATACTTTTGAAAACTATGATAAAATACATACAGCACTAAATCTATTACCTTGATTGTTTTTAGGGGCACAGTTCAGTCATGGTAAGTTTAACTTTTAAACTCTGTATGTTATAAAGTATACCAATTCTTTTTGAATGTTTGACTAATATTTTCAGGAGTAAGTAAATGCTGACTGCACTTGGAAATAGACCACATGATTCGCTCTGGCTTTCCTAGAACTCTGGAATTCAGGGGCAAAGCAGCACAGCCTGGAATCTCAGCCTTCAGGAAGCCAAGACAAGAGCACAGCAAGATCAAGTCCAGTCCGGGCAACGTAGAGAAACCCTATCTCAAGCTAGGAAGTAGCTCTGCAGCAGAGAGCTTGTGTAGTGCACACACCATCCTGGGCTCAGCCCCAGCAAGGGGAAGAACAAAAAATTGATATATACTTCTTTTAATGTAAAGGCTATCAACAAAACCACTCCATTGGTGAATGGACATGCTGCCCTGTGCTTTCATTCTGTGTTATTTTTATGAAGATTGATAAATACTCACTTCGCTGTCCTGGAACACAGTTCACTCTGAGTAGCAGAGTTAATAATACAATGTGCGGAGTACTTACCGGGAGGAGAGCATAGGTTTTCTCGCCATATAATCTGTTAGCAAGTTTCAGAACATAAGAGGCTCCACGATTATTCAGTTCTGCATTCAGGCTCTGAAAACTTGAATGAACGTCCTTAACCATATCAAAATGAAGAGCCTAAAATAAAGAGAGTATTTCTGCAACCATTGGTTTTGAAATTAGAAAGGAATTCCTTGGTATTTGCTTCCAGTAAATTAAATGACTGTGTGTTTATTTCTAACTATTGATTCCCTAGCTGAATGCTATATTAATTTGTCATTTAAGGGGAAACTTTAGGGAACACAGAGTTTATGACTGGGTGAAATATATTAATTGTAAGGTTAGAAATTGCATTTTACAATGTTTTCAGTAATAATTATAGTTTCAAAAGTGTGAGTGTGCTAGCCACTCTCATTTGTGGAACCATAATTATATGTCTGCTTTTGTCTCCCTCAAATCAAAAATAGTTTATTTATATTCTGTATCACATATAATCTTATTGAAATTTCTCATAAACAGTGAAAATTGAAAATCACCACTGAGGCTCAACCACAAAGACATTGCGGGTTGTGGACTTTGCTTTCCTTCTCCTACCAGCATCCCTGGCTTGGCATTTAAAATAATGTCTGAGGTGAGCATGTTGGTGGCAGCTTAATTCGCTGAGTGTCAGCTACAAGTGAGGAGGCCCTCATGGTTTTCTGTGTCTCAGCCTGTTTTCTGCTTTGGAGACAAAGAAAACAAAACCACCCAGTGTCCAAAGTCCTCGTCTCTGGGAGATACGGAATGAATGTTTGCTTGTCCTTGTGATCCACCCGCCTTAATGAAAAAGTGAGGGAGAAAAGTCCTAGAGCCTCCTCCTTTGTGGAATTATGAACTTCCTGGAAGCCCTAGAGTAGGAGCTGGTTCCACCCTGCAAGAAGCAGCTAACAGCATCTGGTGAAAAACAGATGATTTTGTGTGAAACCTTCTACACTCTTGCATCTGCACACCGAGCACAGAGCTCTGCAGCTGGCAGCTCCAGGCCAGCGTTGCACCTTCCCGTGAGCAGGTGCCACCACATGCATGCAGGAGTGTTGGGGAAACCTCCGGTGTCGCACTCCTTCCTGGGCCTCCAGCGTGAGCTACTGCTCCTCTCTGGGAGTCAGAGACTGTCAGGCACTGTCGTGCCCTCAGTGCCTCCTGAGGGAACCAAGAAAGCCCTGCTGTCCTTGCTTCCCTCCTGAGTGATCCACTACCCTGCCCAGGACTTGATCCTGCTCCCAAGCTTGGGACCTCCAGCTGGCCCACAGCTTTTGAGGCTATGCTGAGGACCTGTGTAGTGTGAAGCCTGGGATACCAAGTGACCAGCACCACCACCTGCCCACTACGGTGCCCTTCCCTTGTCCCCTACCCTCATGCTCAAAGGTAATGCTACGGATCAAACACGACTGAGCAGTCAGTCACCATGTGCAAAGCTAAACCTAGAAACAGCAGCTGAGGGGGGGCTTACGGGGGCTGTCAGAGACTCCCTTGCAGCACTCTGCAAGGATCCTGCTGGTTTGGTTCATTGCTGCACCTTCAGCTAAACAAAAGCCAGTGCTTGGCACATAGCAGACCCAACTGCCAAAAGAGCCTGTAGGAAATGGGACAATTTGTGGGCTTTGCTTAGCCTCAACCACTCATGGATAGTGGTCAGGCACAGCCCCACAGCGCTTGGGAAGAGCACTGCAAGGGCTGGAGGGCGCCAACTGCAACTGCACGGTAGCAGGGGGCAGACAAGGAGTGGCTGCTTCTGCTGACCTTGGAGAGCTGGGCTGCCGTGTTGCCTCGGGTCCCCAGAAAGACCATGCCCATGGCCGAAGAGATGCTGTAGGGTGAGATGAAGATGTTCCCCGTGGGGTTGCTTTTACACAGGAAGAGGAAAATGTCCAGCGCGAAGGCAGTGTTTGCTGTGCTCAGCTGCTCCATGGCGAAGGCTGCCACACACAACACAGAGGCCCGAGTGACTCCCTGCCCGCACTTCCAAACCAGACAGTCTGGTTTTCCCTGCCCCTTCCTGCACGAGTGCCAACACCCTGGACACAGCCTGGAACTTGAACTTCATCCCATTTTCTCCAGGAAGACAGGCAGGCTCTCCCTGGGCCACAAAGGTGGGCCAGACCTGCTGGTTGCCTTGGTATGGTCCCCCGTACCTCCTAAAGTTAGAAGCAAACTGGGATCTGTCCCTTTGGTCCCAGGCTCTCATTCATTTAGGCAAGGACTTTCTTGCCCACATTCACCCGAAGCCCAACCCCTCTACTAGTGAATCGGAGCAACCCACTCAACTGGAAAATCCTGGCGACCTACTGTACCATCAGATAAATTCCAGCACCTATAGAACTGTTAGCAGCAGAGCTATTTTCCTTTTGGGGACTCAGCAGAGGCTTGAGAAGCTTCAAGCACTAATGACATATACTATAGGATGGCGAGGGTGGCAGCACAGCTGCCCCAGGTCGCCAGTACCAGGTGGGGTGGTGGGGGTGAGCAGGGGGGACCCACGGTCCTCTGTGCCTGGTGCAGACAGGGGGTGTCTGCAGCCGGCCACCACCTCCCCACCTACATTTCTCTGTTCCAAGTGCGCTATAGACCAAGAACATGAGTGACAGCTGCTGGGTGAGTTGAGGCTGAATGGCTGGGAAGGAAGAGGGAAGAGCCCCCAGGTCCATTTGCGCGGGGCGCTGAGGATCCTGGCCGGTGCCACCCCCTTGGGGAGCTGGGCAGGGACCAGGAGCCCTCCCCGGGTCCCACCCCCACCAAACCCTTACCGGCTGCTCTGCGCTGAGCTCGGCTAGGCGCTCCGCTAGGGGCGAGACTGGGGAAGTTCCTGGGTCCACACTCTTATAGCTGGGGAAGGGAGGAAGCGTCACTGGGACAGGCCGCCTAAGGGCAGGGCGGTTAGTGACTCTGTGGGGCCTTTACCCGCTGCTGAAGAGGTTTGCGAGGCCTCTGCACAGTGCCCTCTTCAGGGCATCGGGCCTTTCTCAGCTGTCTCTGCCTGGTTCTCGCGGGGCCCTGAAATTCTACGTCCTACTAGGGTGTCAGGGCTGGGACGCTGTCAGGTGTGGCCTCTCGGACACGGTTTCCCACTGAACCCCATCTACGGTAGGTTGGGGAAGCGAATCTGGGACCCCTTGCATGGAGAAAAAGGGGCCACCCGGATGAGGTAAAACCGAAACACTTTAAGCACCAGCTTTGGTGTGGCCTTTCAGGCTCAGCCCATGAATCTGGGTCATAAAGCCCGCAGCCGCAGGCCGGCCACTCGCCACACAAAGCGCGCCTGCAGGAGGTGTCAGGCTCAAAGCCTGAGCTGCCCAGGGTATCCAGGAGGAATGATTGGCATGGAACAGCACGGGCGTGAATCTTTGTGTGAGGTCCTTGTGTGTCTCTCTAAATGTCCAGATTTCACCAAAACTTCCCTGTCTTTGAGGTATAAAATGATTGTGTTCAGAAAATTCTGCTTTCTTGAAAATCATGAGAAAGAGAGAGAGAAAAAAAAAAATCCTGTCATTTTGTTAGCCTGGACCATTCCATGTGAATGGGTCTGTGGAGTTTTATTTTATTTTGGTTTGGTTTTTTTGACTTTGGTAACTTGTTTCTAAAGAAAATAAGATTGCAGCAATGAGTGATTAAAAAAAAAAAAAAACTATCCATAGTTTGAGCAAAAAAAAAGTTTAACCAATTAAAATGGCAGTTTTACTGCAATACAATAAACCACCAGTCCAAGTTAAGTCTCAGTGGTTCAATCAGATCTGATAGCTGTGCCAGGTTTCCCATAGAACTCAAGAGCCACCCAATGTCAGAAGCTCAGTGGCCATATCCATGTCCTGGCTCAGTCAGAAGATGCCACCCATGACCAGATGACAGCCACAGCCCTGAGGACCACCTGCCGTGGGCTCCCACAGCCATCAGGAACAGTCTTGAGTCCTGGACCCCAGACATCCAGGAGCAAGGCACTCCCTGCTGGTCCCTTGGCGTCTGGGCTGGCCTGATTGTGCATGAGCTTGTACCCTCTAGCCGAGGGGGACTGTGGAGCCTGTCGGAACCCATGTGTTCTGCTGAAACAGAGCAATCAAGGCTGATGAGTGCATAAACCACAGAAGTGTGTTTCTCGCAGTGCTGGGGACTCCTGGGGAGTCCAGGATCGAGGGACCCACAGATGTGCTCACTAGATGGGCCTCCTCAGTGGTAGGAGGGTGAATCGGGGCTGAGTTTGGAACTGCTTTCCCAAGGACCTTTGTTCCACCCACAGGGAGAGTCTTCCTGGGCCTGACTGCCTTCTTTTAGGATGCCATCTCTTAAAGCTTTTACCTCAGGGACTGGGTTTTCATGTGAATCTTGGGGTCAGGGTGCACAGACAATCCAGCTCAGCATCCCTACCCTGGTGATCCCAGATTCGTGTGTGCTATGGTTTGAAAAGGCTTTGAGTGTTGTCTCCCAGGGTTGCTGTGTTGAAATCTGGCTCCCACTGTGTAGAAAGTTGACCTGAATAGTAGGTTTAGGGGTAAGGTCTTTAAGAATGGGTTAGGATAGAAAAGCTGTGAAGATGGAAACCCCATGACCCATTACTGGAGAGAGAGAGAGAGGAAGAAGAAGAAGAAGAGAGAGGGGTCGACATAGGAGGGAGCACACAAGCTGGAATGGGTGCCTGTCTGGTGTCATGTGATGTCCTCTGTGGGACTCTGGCAGCACAGAGGCCATCCTCATTATTGTTACCATTCATCTGGAAGCCCTTGAGCCTTCAGAACTGTGAGTTAAATTGCCCTCTTTTCTTTATCAAGTTACCCAGCTGCAAGTGCTTATTATAGTAGTAACACAAACCCCTACGAGGTCTGCACATAGGAACTGCTCTCACTGTGCCCCAGCAGGCCCAAGCCTTCCCATCGCTGTATGCTGGAAGTACACAACAGGCTTGCTATTCCAGGTCCCAGTTCTGGGGGAGCTGCCTCAGACTGCCATCACTCAGATGGTGTCCCTATCTGATTTGCATACTGGAGTATTTATTATAATTGTATATTATAATTATTATAGTTATGATACATGCTATAAATATTATGGTTATCACACCCACTACTGCTATGAACCTGAGAAAATCTTTCACAGAAAGTGGGAGTGGCAGGCAAAAATGAAGGAGTAGAAAGTCCCACTGAAGTCCAAAATGCAGTGTCATAAATAACATTAGCCTCGTGCTGCGGAATAATCTGTGATGATGTCTACCTTCTGGGGGCGCTGGCCCGGGGGCTGGGTGTCCAAGGCTCCAGGTTACCCTGCCCTGGACTGTCACAAGCAGCCCTTACAGCCCACTGTTGGGTCATCCCAGGCCTGCAGTTTTCTAGGCTGGCATTGTGATGAAGCCTGGGTGCCTCTACTGCATGTCAGATGGCCCTGGTCTGTGGCATTGTCTGGTGAACCCATCTCTGCCCAGGGCCTACCCATGACTTGTCCAAGGCACCCTTTCAAATCCAGGTGGGATCAGCCATGCTCTATAGTCCATGTGTCTGTTCTTCCATGGTGTCAGCATCACACAGGTGCCACCAACGATTATCGGAGAACTGGTCAGGTGGTCAGGGAGTCGGGAGGACTTGATCAGGGAGTGCTGCACAGGGCCTGGCAAGCAGAGGTGAGGGCCCTCGGCACCTAAGCAGCCAGCCCCAGGCCTCTTGGCAGCCTGGGCGGCTCCATGGAAACTGCCCATCAGGCCTTGCACTCTGGGCCTCTGGGGGAGTGGCAGCCCCGCCAGGCTCAAGGTGCCCTTGGAGTCCTTCTTCATTTGTCTTAATACCATCTTGTGGTCTTCTAGTCATGGTTCCAGTCAAATCTCTTTGTCAGATGTTGGTGCTGGCCACGCCCTAGCATCTGCCCCAAGTCCCCTAGATTTCGCCTCCCTTTTCATCACAAGCTCCACCCTTCACCTGCTTTGTAAGACATTTTAGGATGAGCAGTCAAACCCTCTCAGTGCTCCACCAGAGATTTCTCCCACCAAGAATCCTTGCTCTGTGCTGTTAACTTCTGCTGTCTGCAGAGCACAGTACAGGGACACAATTCTGTGGAGTATTTGCTGCTTTGTAAGAAGGGCATTCTTCCTGCTCTCCCCAGTTCCTCTCCCTCACTGCCGTCCCATGCAGCTGGAATAGTTTCTGTGGTCTGTATTTCTGCTACAACCATGTGGCCAACCTCCAAGGAGACCTAGGCTCCCCATGGCTCTCCTCATGTCCTGAGCCCTCCCTGGGCCCTTCCCTGGGGCTCTGCTTTTTCTTTTTTCTTTTTTCTTTTCTTTTTTTTTTTTTTTTTTTTGCTGAATTGGGGATTGAACTCAGACCCTTGTGCCTGCCAGGGCAGCACTTATTCTACTGAGCCATTTCCCCTGCCCCTAAAAGGGCTCTGCTTTTGCAGCCTAGACTTTTTCTGGAATGTTCCTCCACACTCTTCCAGCTTCTAACCCATTCCTAAGCTCCAAAGCCACTCCCGCATCTCATGATGCTCCAGGTGGCACCAGTCCACACAGGATATGGCTGGGGCAACCTGCACAACAGGGAGTTCATACCCTGGGCAGGGTGGAGAGGGACAGCATGGAACAGGGACACCAACAACGGTCTCAGAAAGGCATACAGTTAGCCACTGAGATGACTTGTTTAGTTCTGGAATTTCCCACTTGACGTCTTGCAGGTCATGGCTGACCACGGGGAGCTGAGCCCATACACAGCGGCGCTGCTGAACTTCTAAGTTATCCCTTCTTCCCCTCAGCTCCTACGGGTGATGGGCTCTCAGACTTTTCTGGACCCTCTGACAAGCCAAGTACACAGAGCCCTCAAACATCCTGACATTTTCTCCTTCACTCTTCCAAAGCAATTTTGAATAAGCTTGTTTTCCTGTTCACTTTAAGAAACTGTTAATAAGTGAACTTCGACACTTTTCATCATCTGGAGCTTATTTGGATTATGAATCTCAGGGCAGTGTTTTGTAAATGCTGTAGATATGATTCTAACACACGTTAGATATGATTCTTTAAGCAAGTAATTTTTGTGGTTGTATTGTCTAGATAATGTTGTATTTTAGATAACCAAATTATAAACAACATTTGCCATAATCCATTGCAAGTTCAGTGATTAGAAACATTTTAAACTGGAAAAAGCCAAGGGGTGCCTGGCTGTAATGCCAGCCCTCGGAAGGCTGAGAAGGAGGACTGAGTGCCGTGAACTCCAGACTAGCTCACATGCCACAGTGAGCTCAAGGCCAGACTGGACCACAGTATGAGACTCTGTTTCAAAACAAAAACAACAAACTAAAGCAGTAGTTTTGTATGCCCTGGCATATGCTTAGTATAGTAAAGGAAAATATGACAATAATTTGATATTTGCCTAAATAATTACTGAATGTTTTATTTTTTGCAGCGCTGGGGTGGGACCTGGGCCTTGCACACACTAGGCAAGTGCTCCCCTATTGAGCAGTATTTTTTTTTTGCAGGACCAGGAATTGAACTCATGGTGCTCATGCTTACCACACAAGCGCTTGTTCTACTGAGCCATCTCCCCAGCCCCTTCAGTTATGTGTTTTTAACACATCAAAATAACAGGAAAACACAATCACTCTGCAGATAATTCCTTTTTGTAGTAATAGTCTGAGATGTGGGTGGTATAGTAACTTTTGACAAAGATGAATTTGGGGCCCACAGCTCTAGCTGTAAGTAACAAAACACACCGAGGGAGCTCTCAAGTTGCTTGCACTTTCCTATCTTAGACAGCACAGGTGGTCAAAGTTGTGGACCCCAGGGTCCCTTCTGGTTCTCAGTCGCTGCTGTTACTAAACACCACCTCAGCTGCACCACAGCTCTGTCCACCAGGGGGCAGGCGATCCTCAGTGCAGGCTGAGCACCAGCCCTTCTGCAGGGAAGTCAGTGCCAGCCCTTCGTGGGATTTTCTTTCTTGAATTCAATCTAACTCACTCCCTTCATTAGGGCAGCTAAAATTGTACCATTCATTTTATCTTGAAAATATACATGTAAAATAGCTACAGTTTTCCTCTGGCCTTGCCTTGTCCTCCTGTCTGCTTCCATGGCCTTTGGATTTCTTTTTTTTTTGCGGAACTGGGGATTGAACTTGGGCCCTTGGCCTTTGCATTTCTTATATACCTCAAATCAGCGTGCTGACAAACATGTTGTCACTCTGGGCTTGCCTTCTCTCTTTTTCTGTCCTTTGACACCATCAGGGAGATGGCTTAGTCCATATCATTTCCTGTTTGTTTTGTAGCAAGCCCTTCATCAGAAGTTGGCCACCCACTAATATGACAGCAGGAGAGGAGGCTGGCTATAACCCTGTGGTCCACTGCCACGCCCAGTGCCCAGGACAGCTCCAGGCACAGAGGATATGTTCAATGAATTCTGTTCAATGCATAATGAAGGTTTTACTTTGTAATTAATTTACTATTTAATTAATCTTTTACTACTTTCTTTTTTGGTACCAGGAACTGAACTCAGGGCCTCATGCTTGCTGGGCAGGTGCTGCATGGCTGAACTACATCCCGGCCCCATAATGAAGGTTTTAGTCTGCAACAAACTGAGCCTTGCGGACAGATAATGTAATTGATGTTGCTCCTCTACATTTCTTGGCACATGGAAGCAATCTCAAGCTTAATTAATGAATAACCCGAGTCTAAATGGAAGCAGAGTCCAAGGGAGAAGTGCCAGTAACTGAAATGCACGAGAGGAGACAGTGCACAGGGCTTCCCCACGGTCTGAGAGTCCGCCTTGAGCACTGGAGCTCAGAGAGATGCACCGTGGAAGCCTCTTATCGCTACTCTGAGAACAAAATAAAGCAAGATGGCACTATCAGAAGGACCTGTGAAGGGCCCAGTGATCTACAGTGGGATTTTTGTTTGTTTGTTTCTATTTATTTATTATTCATTAATTTTATTGAGCAACAAATAGCAATGAGACAGTTTCAAAACAGATTAGTAGGGCAGTTACGCTAATTAATGCATTGCTTATTGTTGTCTTTATTCAGAGGACAAGATGCAGACAGGATGTCCTGTGCAAACACTGTTAGTACAAATCTTTCTACTCATTGAACTAAGAGAAAGTAGCTGTATATCAATGCTATTTTGTATATACAGATATATATATGTATATATATGTGTGTGTGTGTGTGTGTGTGTGTGTATTTTTTTTTCACTACATAATAGTCCTTTATTTATATTCTCCTTTTTGTTTAGTTTTGTCAGAGATGGGTATTCCATTGCCATTAAAATATCACCTAGACAGAAAGTCTCAGTCTTGCACAGAGAGCAAATTGGTCAAGCAATGGCCGTAACTCATCCACATGGCTGACACTGACAAAGGATCTACAAGGTGCTGTACAGGGTTTCAAGGTAAATCCTGAGGGGATTTGACTGACCTTGTCAGATACAGAAGCTACATTTTTTGTTATATAGGTCTTGTTTTATCTTGGTCTTAACCATCCAGCAGAAAAGTATAAACACAAGGTATGAAAGGTAAAGCCTTATTAATATGCTGAGCTGTAAAAGGCTCAAGTCAACAACTTCTGACATTGCCAGTTCTGCAGATAACCCACTACTAATTAAGGACTATGGACTATATTGGGTTATTTGGCTAAATTCAAGAGAAGTTTATAAAGGACAAAAACCAAGGAAGAGTGATAGGTCAGAATTCAAAGTTTCCCAGGCACTTTGCCCCAAACACTCTCCCCCTTGTTTTCCCTGGCACCCTATCCCCAAACTGTCATCCCCGTGGCCCCATGTGGAGTCAAACCACAGAACAGTTCCTCATGACTGTGACCTGGGCAAACAATTACAGAAACTCTCTTTTGGTAACATCAACAGTCCCCACAGACCAGGTACCCTGCCAAGGTTAGCTCTCCTCAGCTGTGCCAGCCAGCAATCACCCTCCCTAAAAGATCCCATAAATCTCCTGTCCGCACTTTGTTTGCTGCTATCTTGGTCCATTAGACAGCCAGCCTGCTTGCTGCCCCCAATAAATCTTCTACTTGCATCAGAATGCTTGGTCTGGTTCATTGCATGGGTTCATGCCGAACATTTGGTGCCAAAACCCTGGAAGGGGCGCCAAGACATCTGCCAGTTCCTCCCAACCAGGGCCTTTCCAGGCTTCACCTCCAGCCCTTCTGAGTCGACCTCCCTTTCTGACCTGAGCACTTAAAACTGTGAGTATTCCCTCATCCCTGGTGTCAGAACACCTGGCCTGGTTGATTACGTGGTTTGTACTTAAAAAGAATACATCAGATATTGTGACTCTATCATCTTTGACCACAGTGACTAATAACAAAGGTGACATCAGCCTGAGGCTGGGAAGGCAGTAACTGAGCTGACCTTGGTGGTCTGTGAGGAGCTGACCTTTGTGGTTTGGCAGAGCTGCCCTGTGATGAGCAGGGCACGAGCCTAGTGACTTTTCAGGGCTCTTGGGAGGGACAGCTGAGACCAATTCCAGGCTCCCCCTTCTCACCCAGGGGCTGAGCTTGGTGGCCATCAGGAGAGCCCTGGGAGCAGCCTCAATTCTCTTCCAGCGCCTCTTCTGGCATTTCTTTCACAGGAAATGTGGAGCAAACACATCTCTTTTCATGTCCTAATACTCTGTCCTCATCCTAGTTCTCTCATGGACGGGGCTGTGGCAGGGCACCCCACAGACCAGACTAAATGTCAACCTAATCAGTCATTCATGTTGAAAGTGCACAACACCCAATCGAAACCCAGTTGCTATCTGCTTTTCTGAGAAATCAAAAGAGAGCAAATAAGTGAATTTCTCAAACAGTCCAGTTTCAGTATGAATAGTAATAAAGTTCTTCCTCCTCATTCTGTATGAAAAAAGTGGGCTGAAGTAGCCTGATATTAACCTGTCAGTCAGCTCTCTGTGGTTCTGCCTCTTGCCTCACGAGGAAGAGGACTTTGAAATCACCAGCTGCTCTTGCTTCTTTGCTCCTGTTTTCCAGCCCTTCTGTGCCTATGAAACCAGCCTCCCTCTTCCGTCAGGCCGTGTTATGAACTGAAGCATTATGAGACCTTAGACTCACACAGCCCCTCACTGTTTCTACACTACATGTGTCGTCCTTCGGCACTCCCCAGACCTTGCTGAAGATCCTGCTTCATGAACACATGATTGATTGGTTTGCTGGCCACTGACTCAGTCCCTGCTCCCTTTCTTCCTCTGAATTCTGGGTGAGACTGAAAGTCCCAAGTCTTTATCATGTCTCTGGGTTTTCTAGCCTTCCGTCTTTGCCCCCCAAACCATTTAGGGGCTGACATGAGTCACCTAATTGGCAAAGCTCAGGTGTGCTCCACGGGGGGGGGGGGTTTCTAGATAAGCAAAGGACTCCCCTGTCATTTAGGGAACTCCAAAGGTTTTTAGAGAAAAGTGCCAGGTGGCAGAGACAAAGACCAACTGTGTTTTTTATTATGCCACGTGGTCTGTTCTGCTCCCCAGGTGCTGCCACGGTCCCTCTCGCTCAGAGCAGAGAACATAAAAAACAGACTTGAAACTGGTACAGTTGGGCGTCTCTGAGGGCCTTTGCCATCCTGAAGTCCAGTGCACTTCAACTGACAGATCCTTGGTGGACAGAGAAGGCCGAAGACTCCTTGCCCTAATTTGCCTGTTGACCTATAGCACAGCATGTAAGTGTTCTTAGGAGTGGGTCACAATGTCCCCAGGCTGCCCCACACACTGATATCACAGCATGAATCCTTTCAACAGCCTTCAGCATCTGTAATGGAGTTTCTATGATGTCACTGTGTGTCCCCAAAGTGTATGTGCATGCTGGAGGCTGGGTGCCAGTGTAGCAGGTCCTCATGACAGTGTCCCATTCTCATTGATTGACTAGAGCTGATTCTAAGCTCCAGGCTGTGGGTCTGACCTCCTATGTTCTCTCACCCTCTCTCCTGCCCGCCCACATCTGCCCAGGGGACCACACTGGGCCCTTGGACTTGGGATGTCTCAGCCCCAGCTCAATGACGCAAATAAATTTTGGTTCTTTATAAATGAACCAGACATGGTGCGCTGTGACAGCTGCAAAGTGTGGACTCAGAGAGACTTTATCCCCAGCAAATCCCCTTACGAGACCTTCCTAGGAGCAAGCCCACCATTTGTTTTATTATCTTGTTTTCTTTTTGGAGATAAAGATGATGTACTGAAAGTTCTGGAGCAAATGTGACACTTCCACAACAAAGCTGTTTAACTTTGGATTTCATGAGGAAACATGTGTTAGAGTGTACTTTCAATAAAGTGTTGTTTTAATAGCTAACTGTATTAGATTCTGAGGAGGGTTCCTTTGCTGTTCTCAAGTTAAGATTTTTCTAAAACAATTCTGCCATTTCCATTAAAGGTCTTAGTTAAATTTTCAGATCTATAAAATATGTGATTTGTGTTTAAAATTAAAAACTTTTTATGTAGTAGTCATCATTTTTTGAAGTGATTTCAACTCAGCAAAGCATTTCATATTTTGGAATATATCTAAAGGCTTTGTCCCCATTCAACTATCTTCTTTTTTAAAAAATTATTTATTTATATTTTAACTTGAAGAGTGAAAAATAGAAGCAAAAACAAATTGAACTATCTTCTTTTGAAGAATAAAAATACATACTAAAAATTAAAATGGTAAGTTGTTGCAAATAAGATAAAATATTTTAAGATTAATAACTATTAAAGTAAAAAAATTGTTTTATAGAGTTGTAATGATACTTGCCACTAACTTCTTATGAAAAGAAAAAGTTAAGTTCCTTTTTGAAAAGTCAATTTGGTATGGGAAAATACAGCTATGTTGAAAAATCTATAAACTCTCTTCTAAAGTTTAAAAAAAAAAAGTTTCAAGGTTGGGGAGGTAGCGCAGAGGTCTAAGCGCCTGCCTGGCGAGCTTAAGGGACCCAGGTCCTATCTCTAGTACCTCATGTGGTGCCGGCCCTGAAGCTCGGGGTGGCGGCACATGCCTGCAGTCCCGGTGCTGGAGAAGCTGAGGCAGGAGGACCACTACAGTGTGAGCTGTGTAGGAGGACTCTGTACCAAATAATTTTTTTTAAGGTTAAAAAATAAAGTTTCAAAAAGAGGAGATAGCTCAGTGGCATAAGTGCCTGCCTGGCAAGTGTAAAGAAAGCAAATGTCATGTTTTGAAAAAGACCTCATCCATCATAATACAGCTGGCATTTCCTTGCTAGGAAAACAGTTAGAAATCAATGTTAATTTTGATACAAGTAAAGCAATGTTAATCCACATGATTGCAAAAGTGGATTAATACCCCCAGTGTAAATAAAGCCAATATGAACTCCAATACTTGAAATTGATAATTATTCATTGCAATTGTTACTCTCCATTAGTTTATTAAATAATTATATTTGTTTTTATAACTAATTTATTTAGCACCACCAAAATGATTAAACAAAACTCCTAAAGTAAACAAGATTATATGATTGTTTTCCACATTCTGAAAATATTATAAGTACAACCATCATTTTGATTAATTTCCTCTAAAATTATCAAGGACACAAACAATCTTAATCAAAGTTCTAAGTTTGGCCCCCGGTACCAAAAAAAAAAAAAAAATTAGTCAATCAATCAATCAATCAATCAATCTTAAAGTATGCAGCTTGCATTCTGTTGATGTAAATAGCTTCATATAATTGTGTGCTATTTTTAGTATGCAAAATCTTAAATTCAAAATGGAAATTAGGGCAAAAAAGGTTGAAATATCTTTTTATCACTAAGGGACAGAATAAATATTCTTGGATATCTAACTTTGTTTACATACTGATGAGGAATATCTTGTTGTGACTGTGTAGGAGCTCGTAGGCACTGACAACTCGGCTCCAGACCCTCACAGCTCACAGCGAAGCCTGCCGAGCTGCGACCGATGGACCCTGACTTCGCGCAACACTCCGTCCCTGAGTGGGCTGCAGGGGAAGCCAGGAAGCCACCAGCGCCTCTCTAGTGGCAGCTCTGCAGATCCTCAACGGGTTGTGCACTGTTTGAAGATACAAAATAAAACCTCTTTTAAAGTCATTTCCTGCACCTTCGAGTCTGTCCTCTGTGTCTGCAGATGCACACCACAAATGTTTCCTTCTTCATCCCAGGATCTTGGGACGGGACAGTCGCGACCTCTAGGCCCCAGCATTGAGAGTTCAATGGACACTTCATACAGTCTGTGCTTCACTTTCAGTCCCACAGGAAAATCAATGATATCCTGTTGCTGCCACAGGATAAAACTGAGTAGACACAAAATACAAATGATAACGAGAGAAGGACCAGGATGGCTGGTACATATGAGATTCGGTCTCATGACCGGTCACTGGCCTACTGTAAACATTTTCTGTATTCATCATGGGGCAGTGTCACGTGACTCATTTCACACCAGCACATGTCACAGCACACACTGCTTCAGGCTTCAGGGCAGTTCTTCATCCGGGGGTGGACTAAGCCTTGATGGCGTGTCGCTCAGCCGTTCATGAGCCCAGTTATAAACACAGCTCCCACGTGGTCATTCTCAGTGGGGGTTTCACCACAGGGGACAAACAAGAGTATGCTGTGTGCGCATTAGAAAATTGTTGTGCCAGTTCTCTGGCCACTTGAGTACCATTGCTCAAGTCACATTTATGTCATCAGTCAGCAAATGGTGTTTGCATTCCTCTGCCCAGGATGGTGGGCTCTAAAAAGCGCCCTGTTGGCCGCGCCATCCGTGAAGACCGGAGCTCGCCCACTTCCTAGTAGTGCTGCGCTGCGCTTTTCCTGAGCCGCTCTTTCCATGCTGTGTCCCATAACTGAATCTCGAAGCATTCCCTTCCACTCTCTGCTGCTCATCTGGGAAGTCCTCTCCTGTGACAGGGTGGGGTAAGCAGTCAATGCAGCGATGGGTCAGAAACCTTGCCCGCATTGGAATGGCTGAGAAGGAAGAACTTAAAGATGTGGGAGAGGCCAGAAAGCAGACACCCCGGGGCCCAGGTACCTCGGAGCTGGACAACAAGCTGGCCGTCACCTGCCATTTGCTAAGGACTCAGAAGTATCCCATGTGTTTTGAAACTTAGCTCAGCCGATCTTTTTAAACAACCCCCAGGGAGTGGGAGATCCTTGCTTGGCACAGGGGTAAAGTGGGGTGCAGTTCCTAAAAAGAAAGCTCGCAAAATCCAGGGAGTAGCCAGCATGTACTTTGATAAGATCCTGTCCCTAAGCTAGGTGTGGTGAGGTGTGCCTGCAATCCCAGTGCTCTGTGGTGAGGCTGGAAGATGCTATATTTCAACCCAGCCTGGGCAATTCTGTGAGTTATGAAGACTCCATCTCAAAACAAAATAGAAAGAAAGAGTGGGGACAGAGCTCAGTGGGAAAGCCCTGGGCTCAATCCCTAGTACTGAAAACCAAGGCCAATAAATAACAAGAGGCCAGTCCTGTCCACTGGAGGGCAGGGCTTCTGCTAACATGGAGGGGAGCAGCGGGGTGTGGAGGGTTGGGTGGGTGGGAAACAAGGCTGGCGGCATCCTGAAGTCAGGAAGGCAGGCAGAACGTAGGCACAAGCAGGGGAACCCAGAGGCTTCCACCCGCCGGAGGAGACAAGGGCAACAGCACAACCACAAAGCACAGCGGTTGCAGTGTCAAAACTGGGAAACACCAGCAACAACCATGTGAGTTTAAGTTGCTGTCGTGGGTGTGGCCTCCGCTGGCCTCCAGGCCCGAAACCTAGCCTGAAGGGCCACGCTCTGTAGTATTCTCCTGGCTGGGCAGGCGTCACGGTTCTTGAAGGGACCTGGAGGGGCAGTGCTTTCCCCATGTCACAGCACGTGCAGGACACAGGCATCAGCATGAGCTGTCACTGTCCGCCCCGGCCGCTTTTCCTGTTCTGTGCACCCACTCACTTCGGCAGTGAGAGGCCCGCGGGAGGCCCATAATCATCATATTACTAAGATCTGTTTTAGTCAGGTCTCTGGAAACCAACCAGAGAGTCCCAAGGACTTCTTGCCCTTTGCCAGGTATAAAATGGTGCCCTGCAAAAGCCCGACAAAGGCACGCAGTTTTCGTTTCTTCCTCTTTCTCCTATCTAGAGAGTAACCTTGGTAGCAAGCACACTTCTACTAATGTTAGGGAACTTGGAAAGTCCGCAGGAAATCTCAACCTTGAAACTTTGAGGGAACTTCCAACGCATTTAGAAAATGTCCTATTCAATTACAGAAGTGAATCTGAACTTTATAAAAAACTTTTAGATTAATTATTGCTATAGTTGAGTGATTATTTGATGCATATATTCAGTGCACAATGATCAATGGTTGGTAATACTTGTTTCTCATTAAACATCTTTAAATATTTATTACCACATAGCAATTTACATATTTCTGGATTATTGTATGATACTTCAATAAATGTTTATAGTATGTACTGATAAAATTAGGATAGTGAATGTTCCCATCTCTGTCATTGCTTTGTGTTTGGAGACTTCAAGCTCCGCTCCTTTAGCTCTGCATTAAGTACATAATACCAGGAGTGATTCATGATTGAAAAATAGAATAAATGTTTACTGTCAACATTAATATGGGAAAAGACACGTGGCCGTTATCCCCTCAAAATCTTCCCCTCACTTCCAGCACACTTACCCCATTACTCTCACATGCTCTGAAGCAGTTTGGGAAGTGTGCTTTACAAGTGTCTTTGGGGTCCCTGGGGGCCCAGCCACTGCCATTTTTAAGCCTCCTGCTTTAATAAAGAATTAAGAAATGTCTAGCACTGTGGCATGCTCTAAATTTTTATATTTAACAAATAGGTGCTTTAAGAAAATCCAGTGCAATGCAATAATACTAGCTCTGAGTCAATGATTTATAGCTTCTTGAATGGAACATGAACTTATTTTATGACAAAAGTGTCATGTCTAACTTGCTTTTCTGAGAGGATCTCACTGTATCACCCAGATGGGCCTCAGAACTTCTGAACTCAGGTGATCCTCCTGCCTCAGCTGCCCTGGTGGTGGGGAAGGCAGGTCTTGCCACCACACCTGTTGTCCATCTTTCAAGGTATCAGTCTGTCTCTGACTATGTGTACAATGAACTCACTAGGAAATAGTTTTAACAGTTTAACCTTGAGATCCTTTTTGAGGCTCCAGGTATGGCCCCTTCTGCCTCACCACGGGCTCTATTTCGGGTCACCTCACTACCTGGTCCCCATCCTGGGCCTGCCCATATGCTGGGCCAATGCACTGTGCAGATGTAAGCCATCAGTGAAAACGGAATGGAAACTGGGGAAGATTCATCTTCCTTGTACCCCACATCTGATTTAAGATGAAAATCAATTTGATTTCAAATAATTGAGTGATTACTAGCTGGTAATTGGTAGAATTTTCATGTTATCAGCTTCTGAGTTGTTTGATAGCTATCTGCAGAGAGTCTCTGATCTCATTAAAGAGTTCTTTCCTTTGACTCTGCGATTGGTTTTATGTCTAATAATTGAAGAAAATTTAAGTTCTGGGAAGCCTTATTCTTGGTATAGTTGCCACCACTTCAAAATGAAAATAACAACTCAGTCTTAACCACCCAGCAGAAAAGCATAAAAATGGAGGAATGTAAAGTAAAGTCATATTAATACAATGAGCTGTGAATGGGTCAAGTCAACAACTTCTGTGGAGAACCCGCTTCTATTGTGAACTGCTGATCTGTGTTGGATTGTTTTATTTAAATATATATATATATATTTAGCCATCCAGGTTTTGAAAATCTGTAACGTATGTATCATTGTATGCTATCCTGTTTATGCCATTTTTTTTCTCTTTGTTTTTGCTTCTATTTTTCACTCTTCAAGTTAAAATACAAATAAATAAATTAAAAAAACAAACAAACAAATAAGTATAATATTACCTGTAAAAAAAGAAAATAACACTTGGTGCGAAGACTCTGGACACTAACCAGACAGCCAGGTGGCGGGAAGGGGGCAGAAAAGCTGCACTGACCTTTACGGAGACTACACGCACAAGGCCTTTCCAGACAGGCAGGGGCAAGAAGCCAGAGTCTCCAGTGCTTCCCAGGTGCTCTTCCTGTGGGTCAGGGTGCTGCACGGAAGGCCCAGGGGCTGCTCAGCATGGGGCGCTGCCAGCAGCCCAGCACAGGAGGATGCCGTGAGCACAGAGGCCCTGCTGAGACCGGTGGGAGACCGAGGCAGAAGAACATGTGGGAAGCAGTGGGCAGTGCTCCGGGCAGTATACAAAGAAAGTGGCATTGTTTGTGTCCTGAGGAATCTGTGGTTGATGCTGTGGAAGTTGGTAGAGGGTTCCTAAAAAATTAACAACAGAACTATCATTCAATCTAGGGGTTCCACTCCTGGACACGGATCTAAAAGAATTACAGCTGCATGCCTGCTTCATCACAACACAGTTCACAATGGCTAAGCTATAGGATCAGTCCAAGTGCTCACCAAGGGGTGAATTGGTGAAGAAATTCTATGTGCTCATTGGAGTACTATTTAGTCATGAAGAGGAACAAAGTATCATTTGCAGGAAAATGGATGAAACTAGTGATTATTTATGCTAGTATTTTTTTTTCTTTTTTTTTTTTTTTTTTTTGTTTTGGTGGAACTGGGGATTGAACTCAGGTCTTTGTGCTTGCCTGGGAATCATACTATTCCACTGAGCCACCTCCCTGACCAAAACTGGTGACTATTATATGCAGCTAAAGAAGCCAGGCTCAGAAAGAAGAGTATGGCTGGGTTCCTCTCATACATGCAATTTAAGATTAAAAAGAGAGACAGAAACATGAAAGTAGAAGGGTGGGGGGAACCAGGGAGGAGGAAGACAGCAGGGTGAGTTGGGGAATCTCAAGGGAGTTAATGTGTTCAAACAGTGTGAAAACGTCACCGCAAAGTCATTATTTCACACAATTACCTAAATTACTAAATTACTAAAATCATCTGTGGCTCCATGTGTGGGCCAAGAGGGGAGGCTTGCTAGCTCTAGTGTCCATCTGTGGTGGGAGAACTGAGTTGCTAACCTACCGGAAGCCAGAGGAGGGTGACCACGGACCAGCAGGAAGGGCTGCTGACAACTGTCAGGGAGAGGCTGGGAGAAAAATGACATGAGAAGAGGCACAGACGTGTCTTCACAGGGCTCCCAACGCTGGCCACAGCCAGGGACATGCAGTCAGCCTTGCTTGTGGTTCCACAAGTGGTACTTAGGGTGAAAGGCCACCATGCGACTTTTTGTCATTGCTCCTGACATTTCCCGCCTTTGTCTTGTTCCAAGGTGTGTGTAGGGACAAGAAATCTGTAAGGTGAGGTTTCTCTGTCCAGGAAGGGTTGACCTTTCCCGTGTCTGGCCACAGGAAATTCTGTGACCTGCTTACCAGAAAGGCAGGTGTGGGTGGGAAGGCTGCTATCCACAAAGTGATTTAAGGTGGCTGGGCAAGACATGCCCTGTGGCTGTCCTCGAGGAAGGTGTGCTCGAGTGGGTAAGAAAGGAATGCACAACGTCACTGTGGTGAGTGTGAGGCACAGGTAGGGGCACGCGGTCAGGAGCCCAGCGCAGGCAGGAAGGGGCGTGGGAGCCACGGGGCAACCGGAGAATGATCAGCTGCACACTGCTTTCTCATGCCCAGAGGGGGTGTGGAGAGACAGAAGACAGACAGCCGAGCTCCAGGAGGAGGAAGAGGGGAGGCGGGCTGTGGAGAACTCCACTTTCCAGGAGTTCAGGCGTGTTGGTAGTCAGCAAGGCAAAAGCAAGAGCTGAACAGACCATGGACATGGGACAGACTTGACATTCTCTCTCTCCCTCTCTCCCTTCCCCTTTCTTCTATCATACACTTAATAATTCTAGCTCATGACCTACAGAAAACCAGTTTGGTTTCATGTTTTCTCCAGCTGATTTAGGTGACTCCCTGGCCAAAATCCATCATTTTTGTCTTGTGGAAACAGAGAAATCCATCATTTTTTTTCTTGCACAAAAAGAGCGCATCCAAGTGCTCTGCTGTTTCCTTTCCTGTGGCCTCCCCTCTGACTCACTCACCCACACACCACCTATCTCTTTCCATGTCCGGAGCTCCTGTCGTTTGTTTAATGAACATGTGTATGCAGTTCTGATTAGAGTGCCGGGAATCAGGCTCATTTCTAGGAAATCAAGAGAGAGGGAAACAGCATCAGCGCCTTGGAGGTTGTGATGGCCTCCATCTGACTCCACTGATCATACGCAGTAGTTTCAGAATTCAGCACCGGCATAGTTCAGTAGGCTCCTGCCTTGCCAGCTTGCCCCCTGCCTCTACTCTTCGTGGAGCTGGTCCCTGCAGTGACCATTTCATGGGGCTCCTCTCTGTGCCTCTGCCCATGCTGGTCCTGAGCTTGGCGCACGTCTGGCTTGCCCACCCTTCCCTGAGCTTTTTAGGTTAGCATCCAGCCATCTCCTCTTGTTCTCATGTCTGTGTACCAAGCACCTAGGTTCTGTCACTTACTACCTGTGCTTGTTTTAGAAAAGTATCTCATTTGGTCTTAGAAAAGTTATTATCCTTCTCATTTTCAGTTTCCCTTTTTTAGAAAGAAGGTGATGAGTCTTGCCTTGGGTGTGCCTTTGAGTTGTTATTTTAAAACAAGTATAAATAAATATGAGTCAAATAAGTATCAGTGATGTAGAGAAAAGAAATCTTTATACACTGTTGGTAGGATCATAAATTGGAAGAGGTGTTATAGAAAACAGCAGAGAAAGCCCTCCAAAAATTACAAAAGGAGCTGACATGTGATCTAGTGTCCCACTTCTGTATACACACAAGAAAATGAGTTCAGGGGTCAAGGAGACATCTGTGTACCTCACATTCACAGCTGCATTCTTCACCAGAGTCAGCATGGGCAATCAGCCTGTTCCCTGCATGGATGAATGGATAAAGAAAATATGGTCTACTATTTCACGTTTACAAAGAAGGAAATCTTGCCTTTGCAACACTGTTGGTAAACCTGGAGGGCACCACGTGAAGCTAAATAAGGCAAACACAGACAGACAAAGACTACACGATCTCACCTAGATGTGAGGTCCACAGTAGCTGAGTCACAGAGGCAGAGGACAGCAGAGTCATGGCTCCAGGGGCTGATGAGGGGAAAGTAGGGAGGGGTATAAGGTTCCAGTCACGCAGGACAAGTAAATTCTGGAGCTTCTGTGTACGTCATGGTGATTACAGTTAGTGATACCGTATGTCACCTGAGATTTGCTGAGAAAGTAAATCTCGAGTGTTCTGACCCCACACCTGTGCACGCACATCCACAAACTCCAGGGAAGCTACGCCAGGCCCCAGGTTGCTGGGGGCTTGGCTGTGCGGGCCATTCCACGGCACAATGCATATCCAAGTAGCCTGCTACAGTCTACATGTGTTTCTACAAGTACAGTTTATTAGCTGTATCTCCATGAAGTCTGAGAAATCAAACGTGTCTGAATGTGCTCTATACCCCTACTTTATGAATGGAATTGTTTTGCTTTCAAAATGTATCTTAAATTCATTGAAGAATTAGCCTCATCTTTCTCATAGTATGTAGTACCTGGGACACCTCAGGACATTTGTGTCGAATCCATCTGACTTAAAGGTGTGTCAGCAATGCTCCAGGTGTCTCCAAGGGACAGAGCCATCGCCTTCAATGAGCTACTCCAGACTCACCCAACAAGTGTGACAAAAGAACCATCTTTTGGACAAGACGCTTGCTTGCTCAGAAAAGGAGTTGGCCTTACTTGGCTGCAATTCAAGTCACATTTAATTTGTGAGCCATTGAAAAAGTTCTAATTGAAAAGCTATTGGGAGGCTATCTATTTTGAATTTCTATGTAAATAAAGGAAAGCCCAATAGAAATTAGAAACCATTGTCAAAAAGCAAAACTATACTAAATTTAATTTTAAAATCTTGATTGATTTTATTTTTTATTTTAGAATCTGACAACACTTCATTCTATAACATAGAATAAGTGTTCCCACTGGCTGGGCAGAGGAGCAAAGGGGGAAGGAACATAGGAACAAAGACCAAAAAGCAGACTGATTATTTCAAAGCCACTTTCCGTGAAGTTGGGATAGAGAAAGAGAGAACAAGAGAAAATAATATTGCTGCTAAAGTTTGCTCTGTCCAGTCACCCAGAAGCCCAGGTGGTGCAGGCTTAGTCATGGCCTGCAGTGTTTCTGGAGACAACAGAACCTTAGGACCAAGCCTAGTGGGTGGAAGTGATGTCATGGTGTGTGGCCCCAAAGGGACCATTGGAAGCCCAGCCCTTCTGGTCTCCCTCTGCTTCCTGGCCACAAGGAGACGATCAGCTTTGCTCTGCCATCTGCCATCTGTCCCCTGCCATGAAGCTTTGTCTCACCACAGGCCCCAACGCCAGCTGGCGGGGGAGCAAAGCCTTGGACACTGTGAGCCAAAACAAACCTTGCCTCTTATTAAGTTGATTTTCTCAGGTATTTTGCCTTAAAGAATCAGAGAAAACTTTATTGTTATACAGACAGAAACTGGCCTGTTTTTCTTTCTCTCGCTCAAGAATGTGACAAGAGGGATTTAGTTAACAACTCAACTCTGTTTTGATTTTTAGTCTGGTCTATTGGAGCCTGACAGGAGTTTCTGCTCCCGGAGTGACCTCTCATAATTTTATTTACTACCAGCTGACCTCTAACCAGGAACATTCTGCTCTGATAGATCAAAACTATTTTCTTTGTCTTACTTTTGCAAATACTTTGTAAAGTTTTCCCCGTTCCCCCCTAGTGACTACTACTCCAAATTTATGAATCACTGATTCAAATGAGCTCTAAACTTTAAGAGTGCTTACACTGTCCTTTTATTAGAACATCTCTAACCCCAAGAACAGGTGCTAAGAAGCATGTGCTTTAGATGTTAGTGCAGAGAGCACAACCCCCAGAAAGTGCCGAAGATAGAAACGCCGGCCCCCTAGCAAGTCATGTGGACCAGTGGTTCTTCTAAGAGGAAGCAGAGATCATCAGTGAAACCAGATGACCACCAGATGCTGGAAAGGAGAAGGAAAGAAGTTTAATGAGACAGTCTTGACTGAGACTACTCACATGACACAGTGAAAAAACCAGCGCTGGTGTTTAGGCATTCATTTGCATTTAAAGGCACCTGGGCCAGATGCTTGGTGCTACCACAGTAAGCAGAGTGCATGGTCTCACAGCTCTGGAGCTAAAATCCTAGCTCCAGGTGTCAACAGGGTTGGTTCTGAGGGCTGTGCAGGAAAACTGGTTCCAGGCCTCTCCACTCGTACTTGTTCATCTTCTCCAATATCTTTCCCCGTCTTCCCTCTCTGTTCATGTTGTGTCCAGCCCTCAGCCCCCTGCCCCTCTGCCTTGTGTGAGATCAAATCTGGACCTTGCGAATCTCAGCAAGCTTCCTGCCACTGAGCTATGCCCAACCTGCCCTTCTGTGTGAGGATTAGATCAGGTCACAGCCTTAGGCCCTCATTTTGCACAAATTATTTCTGTAAAGACCCTGTCTGAAAACTACTGTGGGGTTGGGGCTTCAGCATAGAAACTGGGGAAGCGGTGGAGTGCTGCAGCTTGGCTCCTAGCAGTATCCCAGTGTTGTCTCCCCAAAGAGGCATGATTTTGCCTGATAATTTAAAATACTGCAGAAAAAAATTAAATAAATAAATAAAATACTTGGGGCCAGAGAGATAGTTCAGTAGAATAAGCACTTGCCTAGCAAGTGTAGGGTCCTGAGTTCAATCCCCTGTACAGCAGAAAGAAAGAAAGAAAGAAAGAAAGAAAGAAAGAAAGAAAGAAAGAAAGAAAGAAAGAAAGAAAGAAAGAAAGAAAGACAAAAAGGAAGAAAGAGAGAAAGAAAGAAAGACTTGTTTCTGTAATTTTTGTTTGATCAAATTGCTTACTGTGTTTTGACCAACTGTTTTGTTAATGAACTTAAAAGTTTTTCTTTTCTTTTAAGGAAAAGAAGGGCCAGGGAGATGGCTCAGTGGAATAAGTGCTTCCCTGGCAAGCATAAGGGCCTGAGTTTAATTCCCGGTTCCACAAAGAAAAAAAAAAAAAAAAAAAGGAAAAGAAATAGGTCTGGGCAATATTTAGCCAGAATAGGTCTGCTGTGATAACACACAAAAAACATATCACAAAATAAGAATTAACTTCTCAAACTGCGTTAAAGTGATCACAACGGGAAGACCAGCTAATGTAAACCTGCTATTGTCATCAAGCAATGATTGGTGAATTTTCACAGGATGTTTGAAACTATTATATCATGGAGTATAGCAGCTGGTCCTGGCTGTTGTTGCTGTAAGCAGCCAAATTATATTAACTATTTTGATAAAATTGAGAAAATTTTAAAATATAGCTGAGTATAGATTGGATATAGCTGCAACTGGGCATTTTATAAAACTCTTCTAAGGAATGAAAGAAGAGAATGCAGTGTGAGAAATCCAGAGCAGGGGGGACCCGAGGTCAGTGGGAGGAACACGTCCCACAGCAGCTGCAGTACTGGTGGCCGGGGTGGCTGGGAGCTGTGAGGGCTGTTGTCCTCTGGGACCGGCCCAGCTTCACGGCCACCTGTCGTGTCCAGGACTGGAGACATGCACGATGTAACCCTCAGAGTGAACTCCCGAAGAAGGCCTTACTGTGGCCCACAGGGGAGCTCCTCAGGGCGCTACTGTGAGAGGTGGCTTGGTGCTCAGAAAGCCAGAATCACGCCCAGGAGTAAGAGGAGCCAAGGATCTTTCAGGAAGAATGGTTTCTGTTTTCTGTCCTTGTGCTCCCTCCCAGTGTTTGGGCCAAAGTCAACATTTGTACATGGCTTTCAAACACAGCTGAACTGGAAGAATCTACTTCATGTAGGTTAGCCCTGAGCTGTCATGGTTTTGCTGGTATAAATGTAAAGATCACAAAAACAAAGTCTTTTGCTGATGGTTATTGTAAACCTCACACTTTCTATTGTCCCACCCTCTCTCTTTTTTTCCCTCCTTTCTTCTTTCTCTCCTTTCATTCTTTCTTCCTCTTTCTCTTGATGCTGGAGATTGAACCCAGGGCCATGTACACATGCCCTACCGTCAGTCCAGACCTCACCCCCTAAAGCTTGTGTGTGTGTGTGTGTGTGTGTGTGCATGCATGCATGTGTGACATGTGACTAGAGTGCATGAGGGGTGAGGGCCTTGCTGAACCCAAGCCCTCCATCCCCAGCCCAAAAGCTTTTTATAATTTTGAGTCTCCTAGAATAAGTGAAAACTTTTCCTTTTCCTTGTCTAGTCATTTACCAATTATTGGTAGAAATACTGATGGAAACCTTTGGAACAACATAAAAGTTAAAGCTCTCACACTGCACCTCTTCTGCCTGCAGCCTCAGCCAGGGACAGTTAGCCCCAACCCTTAGAACAATCCTTCTCACCTTGAAGAATGAACAACTTTCCTGAGAAGAAAAAATCTTAGAGTTGCCCCGAGAGATACTCAGCTTCCGCCCAACCCCTGCTGACTGCCAAATACAGGACTGGAGAAACAGTAGCCACTAACCCATCACAAGCAGGTAGGGACAGGTCTCTACGCTCCCATGGAACTGCCACGAGTTCAAATTAGGACACTAAGGGTAAAGGACGCAACATCCAGCTACTCCAGAGAGGTGAGCTTTGTGGCTTTCTGACTGCAAAAAGATCTAGAACAGATTGCTGCATTGTGCACAGGACTTCGGGTGCCTGCCAAGAGTCTGCAGTAGGATAAAGTAGATAGAAAGGAGACAAGGAATACTTTCATTTTAAGGTGCTTTAAAAGATACTGTAGCTTCAGAACACAAAGCTACTCAAGGCTGTGCTGTCCTTTTCACATCTAAGCCTGCTTCTCCTTCCCTCCCGATCCTTGAGAATCCGTGAAGGCACCAGAAGTCTGTAAAGGGTGCTGGTGCCTTCTTTCCATACTACAGAGTCATGAAATCCACACTTTCACCTTTGAAGAAACAACACCTTTAACTGGGTACCAGCTCTCGAAACCACCTGAAGCGTGCCCACTGAGGGGATTGACAGACCCCAGGGATGCCATCCCCATCATCTGACTTGAGGCACCCAAGACCAAAAGAGTACCCCAGCCCAGACCACGATGCAGGAGACCGAGCTCCTGCTCCTTTCTGAGTTGTACTTTTTAATATGTTTAGTAAGTCTGCCTGGGCCTCTCGTTGTGCTGAGTCTCCAAACATGCTCCGCGGGAACCTGAATTGAGGCCTCCTCCTTTCTTTAGGGGACAGCACTTCCCTTGGTCCTACCCAGTGATGAGGTTGTCATCAGGCACATTTTGCCTAGTACTCCTTTCTTTATCGCGCGTCTGCTCTCACTCCCACAGATGTCTCCCCAGGAAGATGGTCTGCTTTCCAGTGAATCAGGAATAAACGCCACCGTCCCTGCTCCCTTTGGGGCACTGAAGAGGAGTATGACATCCCCAGTTAGTAGTGTTGCTCTGCCTACATGAGGTTGAAACAGTCATGTTGTAGGCAGCGGAGTTAGATAAAAATATTTTTAGGCAGTCAGGCAGGGCCAGGCCCCTCAAAAGAAATAATACAGGCCACAAGATGTCCTCAACTCTGGAAATGATGGAGGCTCCTGCTGTGAATGAGATCTAAAGGCCAAACAAATGCTGAAAGAGTACCATCAGGGATTGATATTCTAAATAGGTAATGATCTCCTAAAAAGACCCAAGTGAGTCACTAGCCCAACCCCTGAGGGGAAGAGACCCTGTCCCGTATTCATGCTCGCTTACTTCGTGCCTCGCTTCCCCATTTGGTCTGGGCCTAATTGAGTTTACCTGAACAATGGTGCTTGTAATCTCATTGATTGACCATACTTTTGTCCCACCCCACGTCCACCTAAGCGAGACCCCTTCTCTACCTTAGTCCTGCATGGTTTTGCCTATAAAAGTCCCTAAAAGAGACAACTTCCCTGGGCAACCCCCTTGTGACCCCCTTCTATCCCTCTGCAACAGAAGCTTTTCTATCCAATAAAGTTTTTTGCTCAGCCTCTGTTTGTTCCTAAAATTCATTCTTCGGTTTTAGAGAACACGAATTCATCAAGGTCAGGTTGGGAGTTTTATTTCCCTGTATCAGTCAGACAGGAGCCACTCCTGGCTGTTGGCTACTCTGGCAAGAGTAGTGGCCTGAGCCCTCAGCCTCCGCCTCTGGGCCTCCCGGCCTCCCTCTCAGCTGTTCCCAGCCCCTTCAGCAGCTTTCTGGAGCTCTCCCAACAGCGGGCTGCCTGGCTGGGGCTCTCCACAGGTCGCCAGCAGTCACCACCAGCCGCCGCTGGCCAGCAGCAGTCTCTGCTGTGCTTTGTCACTGGCTGCCACTGATCTCCATGCTGCTGCTGTTCTCTGCGACCAGGCTCCCTGCCCGGATGCTTCAGGCTGTGTTCCCTCGAGCTGCTCCTGGCCACTTGCATCCATAACCTAGGTTCCTTTGTTGCCAGTGGCCAACCTGGAGATGTAATATTTTGATAAGAAAAGAAAGGATGTATTCGTGGAGTGGAGTGGGGAGGAGTGGAGTGGAGTGGGGAGGAGTGGCGAAGCTAAGGATTGACTGGAGAGACCTGAGCCTCTTGCTTACTCAGTGATCTGCTCTTGCCAGCACAGGCCCAGGCCTTAGAATGAAGACTGCTCAGGTTTTCTTTTCTCTCTCCTCTCTTCCCCTCCCCTCCCCTTTCCTCCCCTTCCCTCTCCTCTCCTCTCCTCTTTCTTTTCTCCTTTTCTTTTCTTCATGGGGATTGAGCTCAGGACCCTGCGCTTGCCAGGCAAGTGCTTATTCTACTAAGCTATCTCCCCAGGCCCACAGGTTTTCTTGTAAGCCTATTGGGTTATGATCTATTTCTTGGTAGTGTGGGGTTGATACGGGGAACAAAAAATGATCTCCCAACCTAAAAGGTACCCGGGACAAGTTTGTGTCCTCTAAAACTAAAGAATGAATTTTAGGAACAAATGGAGGTTATGAGCAGAATATATTTATTGGGGGAAGAAAGCTCCTGTCAGAGAGAGGGACAGGAGTGGGGACTCCCCGGCCCCAAAGTGGGTGACCCCTGGAAGCTATATCTCCCAGGCACTTTTTTTGTGTGTAGAACCAGGGCTTGAACTCAGGCCCTTCCACTTGCGAGGCAAGTGCTTATTCTACTGAGCTCTCTCCTTGGCCCCTTCCAGGGACTTTCATAGAGGAAAACAATGCTGTGAGGTAGGTCTAAGGTGGGGGAGAACATGGGAACTTGCTTAGGTAGGCATGAGGTGGGACAAAATTATGGTTAACCAATGAGATTACAAGCACCATTGGTCAGGTAAAATTGATTAAATCCAGTACCAATGGGGAGGCGAGTCACATAGCAAGTGGGCATGAATACAGGACAGGGTCCCTTCCTGTTGGGGTTGGGCTAGTGACTCGTTTGGGCTCTTTCATGGTGATTGATACGTATTTAGAATATCAGTCCTTGATGCCCATTCCTGGGGAAGTATGTAGCTGTGTTGCCTCTTTTATTTTGAGTTCTGGCCCATATTACTGCAGGCAGCTGAGTTAGATATGTTATAGGCAGTGAGACAGGGCCAGGCCCTCAAGGAGGTAACACAGAAAACAAGAGAACTTAAAGCTGGGGGAGGGACGGATGCTCCTGCTGTGAGCCAGACCTGAAGCCCAAACAAATGCTGATCTCCCTGCAGATTAGCACTGGGGCTGAACATCATTACCCCGAGAAAGCCTTTAGCTGGTGGCTACCAGATAAGGTCCTGTTTTACATGCATGCCCCCTTGCTGCTTGACTTCCTACCCCATTTGGTCCCAGACATAATCAATTTTACCTGGGCAATGGTGCTAGTAATCCCATTGGTTGACCATAGTTTTGTCCCACCCCACATTCACCTAAGCGAGTTACCCTTCTCTCCACCTCAGCCCTGCATGGTTTTACACTATAAAAGTCCCTGGAAGAGACAGCTTCCCCGCTGTTGTAAACTAGTTTAACCTGCTTCATTTTTGTAACAAGTTCTGTAACTCCCATTTTGTGAAGCCCTGATCTTTCCTGTAAACCCCTCCCATGCTAGACCATTAAATGTAGCTGCTGGCCCAAATTAGGAAGGGCTCCTCAGCATCCGGAGGAGTGGGTTAAATATCCTTCCTAGGTATGGGGAATAAAGGGCAGTGACTAAGCCTTGAAAGAATCCCCTTTCCTCCCCAGTCCTGCTGGCTTTCACCTTAAAGGTTGTGCTTTGTTTCAACTCAGTGGCCCATTGTTGTCAGTTTCTCTGCGGGTGTGTTGCCACTGAGCTCAGATAATAAAGTACTCCGAATTCAATTCTTCCTTTCGTTTTGGTGTCTACTGCGGCATGTCACAGCAGGGACCAGCTGGTCGGGGGCCCCCTCCTGTCCCTCTCTCCAACAGGAGCTTTTTTTCCCTCAATAAGTATATTTTGCTCATAACCTCCGTTCGTTCCTAAAATTCATTCTTGGGTTTTAGAGGACACGAACTGGTCCAGGTCAGGTAGGGAGATCATTTTTCCCTATGTCGTTTGGGGGTTCCCTGTGTCATTTGGAGGTCAGTTTTTCTCCCTGTATCAATATAGGAGTGTCTGTCTCTTCCAAGTTGCACTCACCTTGTCTTCCATCTTGTCTCCTTGAGGGCCTGGCCCCGTCTGGTCGGGCTGCCTATAGTATTTCTATATAATTCAGCTGCCTACAGTAGGCTCAACAGTCCTGCAAATCTGTTTGGGATTTTTTTTAATCCAGAGTAGTGTGGACAGAGAAGTTATTTCTACAAAATAATAATGAACACTCAGAGCTGTTAACACAACACAGAGGCCAGCAGCCTGCAGAGACCTACACCACTGACCTGCAGTGGGCAGCCAGCACTACCCGGCATCACCTGGTGACAGAAGGTCTCTAGAGGAGCTGCACTTTGTGGCTTCACCATTTCCATCTGAATGGAGCAAAAAGAACCCCAGGCTGACTGCAGCAAAGCTGCCATCTCACTGAGTGCAGGTGGGCGAGGGCCTTTCTGAGTAAGAAGCGGAGGGGAGGGGAGCACAGAGGCTAAAGCAGCTGCCACACCTGACGCCGCTTGCTCACTTCTGGTGCAGTCAGCTCCTCCTGCCCTTCCTAGTGAAAGAAAACTGGGGTGGGCATCTGCCTGTTCTGTCTGCTCCCTTTGGGCTGAGAGAGGAAGGGGTGTTCCTTCTGTGCTCTACGGGAAGAAGTTTGCAGGAATTGCTTATCTCTAAGAGAGAGAGAGAGAGAGAGAGAGAGAAAAAACTAAGCCTGACATTTCAAGTTCCATTTTGCGTGTCAGCTACAGTGCAACCAGCTGTTTTGAGCTCAGCCTGCCTGCGCAAGATAAGAACCACTAATAGATTTTCAGGACCACAGGTGCATGGTACCCAGGAATGAGCCCTCTTGGATCAATCCAAGGAGTGGGAAGGAGGGAGCTGCACTTATCCAGAGGAGCAGCAGCTGCTGTGGTTCTGCATATTTCCCAGACCTGCTAGAAGACTGTCATGGGGAACTGAGATGGGGTAGGGCAGGGTCATCAGGAATGGCTGTAAGATGAAGCCATCTAGGCTAGTCCAAGTTTTAAACCTGCTGTGGCCAACACAGACATCGCCCGAGACCCTGAGGACTGTCACAGTTGTCAGGACTACGCTTCAGAGGAATTTCAAAAGAGGCAGCTGCTTGATTGACAACTGCCACGTCTCCATGGAAACAGCAGGGCTAAATCATTCCTGTCTTAGCTTCTGAGGCATCTGTAGGAAGGCCACCGATGTTGACCTCAAATCTGGAGGTGTAGGGACTTGGAGGATATCAGTGATGAACCCTTGTCCCTCCCTGAAACTTGATGCTGCCCAAATTGGTCTCTGGGGTCTCCTCAGGGAAACACGGCCGGATGAAACAGCCCAGAGTGGGCTGGGTGTCACAGCTGCCCTGTGAACTGCAGGACAGGTCAGCACAGCCACAAAAGCACCAGGCGTGTCAGGAAGAACAGGGTCACCCAGGGAGTGACAGCGATCGGCTGGGCCACAGCCTCTTCTGGCTGACGTAGGGGAAGGGGAAGGGCCAGGCCTCGTTTGTTTTCTAGCTCACTATGAACTCAAATAAAAATCCTTCTAACCTTCACAGTTTCTAAGTTTGGACTGACTGGCATTCTATGGCCCGAACCCAGCATCCCTGAATATGGGAGGCTAAAATGAACCTGTGTTGGGCCAGAGACAGCTCAGCGGGCTAGAGCCTCGGCTTAGGCAAGCTGAGGCAGGCGCTGTGACCTGCGCGCCACACACCATGCCAGCACTGCCCTCAGGCCCCGTTGAGCTGGCAAAAAAAAAAAAAAAAACCTGCCCTCCTCTGCCTCCCAAGGTGCACAGAGTCCACTTAACGCCTGATTCCTGGCTAGTTATTTCCACATTTGTTCAGCCCTCCTAAAATGGGACTTCCATTTAGGGTTGTGGAATAAAATCAGTGTTATTTGGTCCTTGTCCCCAGATGCTGGCGTAGTTCCTGAAGCCTTTGGAATTTCCCAGGTGACACAGTGTCTTCCACTATGAAGTGTGCAGCTCTCTAACCAAATGTGAGTTTATGCCAGCAGCGTCTGTGTGGGTCCCTACGCAGCTTTGGGCTAAGCCTGGGGATTAACAGAGGAGCCTGTGATTCAAGGCTTGGAGCTTTGGAGGTTGTTTTTTTTGTTTGTTTTTCCGTGTGGAGGGTCAAACCCAGGGCTTCCAGCTTGCTAGGCAAGCATTCTGCTGGGGAGCTAAATCCCCAGCCCTGAGGGTTGGAACTTTTAACTTTACTCCCAAGCCACAAGAAGGGGAGAGGGGGGCCTAAGTGCTGCTGTGAACTCTACTCTATTTTAAGTCACCGGTCTGAGCACAGGTAATTCTTATCCCTTCCTCACCTAAGTTCAATATACTACCGGAGTTAGTGGGGAAAGATACAAACACTAGAGTTAGCAGTCAAAGGCCAGCTTGTAACTCTTCGCATTTTTAAAGGATTTAAAAATAGGGGGCTGGGGAGATGGCAGCAAGGGAGACGCTCAGTGGAATAAGTGCTTCCCTGGCAAGCACAAGGGTCTGAGTTCAA
>PVKA01000333.1:0-17468 GCA_004027165.1 Ctenomys sociabilis | reverse complement strand
TCTGGACCGCTCTCCCAGAGCTTTGTTTTGTGCATCTTTTCCATTGGCTGTTCTTGTACTGTATCCTTTTTATTTTTGGCAGAACTGGGAATTGAACTTAGGACCTTGCACTTGCCAGAGAAGTGCTTATTTCACTGAGCCAGCTCCCCGGCCCCTTACTGATTTTTTTTTTTTTTTAATGAAATGTCCAATCCAATGTTAACTTCATTTATTTATTTATTTTTTTTTTTATTGAAGAACATATAGCAATGAGACAGTTTCAAATCAAATTAACAGGACAGATTCAATAATTAATACATTGCAAATTATTTTCGTAATGGTTTATTATCGTACAAGGTGTGTACATAATATTCTACTAACAGACACTATTATAGCAGATGTCTCTAATGAATTAAGAGAATGTAGCTGTATACTTAATTATTTATTTTTTTAAAGCTGAATTATAGCACAGGTTAACTTCATTGAGTGAATATTTCAGATTTTTAGCTCTGGGATTTCCTTTTTTCTATTTTAGTTTCTATTTCTCTACTGAGTTTCTCCATCTGCTTTCTCACTCTGCTGTCTATTTCATCTATTTTTAAATCCTTTAAAAATGCGAAGAGTTACAAGCTGGCCTTTGACTGCTAACTCTAGTGTTTGTATCTTTCCCCACTAACTCCGGTAGTATATTGAACTTGGTGAGGAAGGGATAAGAATTACCCGTGCTCAGACTGGTGACTTAAAATAGAGTAGAGTTCACAGCAGCACTTAGGCTCAGCTCTGTTTCTTTTAATAGCCAAGCAGCCTTTTCAACTGCTCTGTCCGAGTTCATGCCTGCTTCCAGGAAGCCACTGTAAGGAAGTGGTCTCATGCTCAAACTTTGATGAGCACAGCATTGCTTTCTTTTTAGTGATTTCATAATATTGATTATGAAAATTATATGTACAATGGATAAAAATTCAAACACCATTAAGTGGTATATATTTTTTAAAAAGCACACGTCTAGACATGGACAGGATTCATAGTTCTCCAGGGGGCTTCACTATGCACCCAAGTTGAGGGTTCCAGGGTTCCAAAGTCTCCCGTATCCACTCCAGCCCTGGCAGTTTGTGATTCTGTGGTATACAGAGAAAGGACCTGCAAACATAACAGAGGGACAGAGATGGTATTCACATAGGAATAGGATGCAAGATGGTGCAGCAAGGAAAGCTTTCTGGACAGAATGCCCAACTTCCGGCATGGGATACATGGACACACTGGCAGAAATTTACCCACGGGAGGACTCTTAAAACTGCAGAAACCTTAACTAGCCAGAAGGTCCTCTGGAAGCTGCCACCTGTAGAATCCACTTCTACCCATGGTCAGAATTATTTTTCAGATCACACAATGCATTTTCCGTGTATAATGTGGGTTTCCAGTGTAAGAGCCACAGGAACTTTTTGAAGTAGAAAATTCTCTGAAGATTATAAAGCCATTATTTTTATGATTAATAGACGCACTTCCCTACAATTTATCAAGTGCCTTCACATGTATATTTCACTGGATCTTGTGAAGCAGTGAGTCAGCTGATATTACCTCTCTTTTGTAAGGCTCTGAAAAGTTTGGAAAGATTCATAATGAATCAGAGGTGTGTCTTGGACTACAAAGCTTATCTGACTCTAAATACATTTCCTCTCATAAGATAACAGAACTATTGTGTTTATGTAAAAGGAAGCCATGCAGGAAATTATCACAGACTTGCAAGGTCCCACCTCATTTAAAAACTTCTTTTCCTGGGCCAGGGAGATGGCTCAGTGGAATAAGTGCTTCCCTGGCAAGCGCAAGGGCCTGAGTTCAATCCCTGTTTCCTCCAAAAAAGAAAGAAAAAAAAAAAACCTTCTTTTCCCATTCCAACAGCGAGTAACAAAAATCTTCATGAACAGTCACATAAGAGTGTGGGAGGTTACAATGAAACATTTGTGTCAGCCAGAACAGGTTGGGCTACACTGGGGTAATAAGTGATCCTTCAAATCTCAGCGGCTATAATAATGAAGGATCATTTACGTTTAGTCTCCATGCCAGCCCCAGACCCTTCCAGTAAAGGATCTGAGAGAAAGCCCTCCAGATCCCATCTGCCCTCAGGTCCCAGTCTGCAAGGGCGCCATAAATGCCTCTGTGTGCAAAGTCACTGGGAAGGGCTGGGGAGATAGCTTGGTGGAATAAGCGCTTCCCTGGCCAGTGCAAGGGCCTGAGTTCAATCCCCAGTTCCACAAAAAATAAATAAATAAATAAATAAAACTCACTGGGAAAACCGAAGATGAAAGACTATCCAGATAGCAAAGGAGGGGATGACAGAGCTTCTCTACTGCCCCTCAGAGCAGCTGTCTCTAGTAGAGACTATGTGTCCTTCCTCTCCTGTGGTGCCAGTTAGGGACAAGTTCCCTAGCAGCGGTGGTGGTGGTGGTGGTGGTGGTGGTGGAGCGCGGTGCTATAAACTTATCTTCAAATTAGACAATAGTGAGGCTGGGGAGATAGCTCAGTGGAATAAGCTCTTGCCTTGCAAGCACAGGGGCCTGAGTTCAGTCCCCGGTTCCAAAAAAAAAAACAAAGAAATTAGACAAGAGTTCCGAATTAATCTTTCTGATCCTCAACATCATGATCTTGACTTGGTGACTTGGTAATTAACACACGTGAAACTGTGAAGATGAATTTTGCCTCCATTCCAACCATGTCTGACTCATCAGAACATTCTTTAAAATTTCAAAATATTTTTTTTCAGAGAAGAGGCATTAGGCCTGCATATTTACTTACAAACATATCTAGTATGCCATGTGAATTTAAGAGTTTGATCTGTTTCCAAAGAGCTTCATCTCTTGAGAAATTCTGTCCATCTGTGAAAGGGGATGAATTGAAACATCCTTATTTCTTAAGCAGCTGGTGTCTCACTATAAGGAACGGTGCTATGAAGCCAGATCCATACAACCAGGGCGTCATGGCCAACGACCGCCACTTGTTTTCCACAGAAAACAGCAAATTCTTCCCGGGGCCCTTCTCCTAGTGGGAGGCCTCCGATGCTCTGCCCCAACCTGGTGCCTCAGGAAGCTCTGTGAAGGGGGAGAAAGGCCGCAGAACTCAACTCTGCCCTCACTCGTGACCTTGTCCCTCCAGAGGAAGAACTCAAAACATGTTTTAATACAGTTTAACCTTTTGTATAAAGAAAAAGCGAACAAAAAAAGACTCTTCTGAGTAGGAACACTTGTCTTAAAACAGTATTTCATACTTGATAACTCAGCCATGCAGCACAAAGACATGGGGCTATAAATGTTTTATGCCATGAATCCTTGTGTTCTGCAGTGCTTCTCTCCTGCTTCTGTTTTTCAGGTACATGTGTGTGTCAATATTTTAAATTTGTTTTTGGTTATTTAGAGGAATTTGTCATCAAATTTCCTTAAAATCCAAAAAGAGAAAAAGGGTTTATTATCTTAAACAATCTTAGAACAATCTTTTTTTTTTTTTGGCATAACATGGAACATGTATTTTCCATCAAGTATTGAGATACTAATCTCTAAGTCCTTACAGAATATGAAGAAGAAAAAAAATTTTTTTTAAATAGGAATGAACACTTACATATATTTACATAGATATTTAGAAATCCATCCATATACAGCATAGTAGCATTGTAGCATGACTGTCTTGTGACTTTTTGGTCTTATTTTTCATTTACTACCCTTTAAAAAAGGGCAGTATAGTAATAGCTGATATATCATGACAAGAAGCACGTATTTAGAGCACCAGAATGGCAGGCATTTGGAGTGTGACCCTTCTATTACACTTTCTAAATTCAGTGCAGTTGCTTGGTTCACAGGTCAGTCGGGGTGAAAATCCTACCACTTCACTGCTAGCTTCAAAAATCTCCTGATGTCCCTCAGGATCACTGTCTTACCCATCTGGTGGGTATAAGTGAATGGCCTTGCCTGTTATGTTTCTCAGTGTTTCTCCTTGCCCTCGCCTCATTGTCCAATACTTATGTTCTCGTTATACATTTTAATTGTGTTATACATTTCTATTTGCAGTTCTTCTTTTGAGTTATATAGGGAGACTATATGATATTTGCACATGTGGGTCTGGTTTATTTTGCTTATAAGTATGTCTTCAAATGGCATCCATTTAAATATGAAGGCTTCGAGTTTATCATTCTTTACAGCTGAGTAATACTCCATTGTATAAAAATACCACATCTTTTTCAACCATTCCTCATGTGACAGGCATCTTGGTTGTTTCCAAGATTTTGCTGTCACAAATTGTGCTGCTATAAACATAGGTACACATACATCCCTATGATAAGATATTTTCAGTTCCTTGAGGAAAATTCCTAGGAGGGGTATAGCTGGCTTGAATGGGATTTCCAATCCTAGTTTCTTAAGGAGTCTCCACTCTGATTTCCATAATGGTTGCACCAGTCTACATTCCCACCAGCAGTGGAGAAAGGTTCCCTTTCCTCACAACCTCTCCAACATTTGTTGTTGGTTGATTTGTTTGTGATAGTCATTTTTTCTGGAGTGAGATGGTATCTCAGTGCTGTTTTAATTTTCATTTCATGGATGGCTAGTGATGTGGAGCATTTTTTCATATATTTATTCGCTTCTTTAATTTCATCCTCTGAGAAGTATGTGTTCATCTCAGATGCCCATTTCTGGATTGGGCCTTTAAATTTAGGGGCCCTGATATTTTTTAGTTCTTTATAAATTTTAGAGTTCTTATGAGTTAGGATTTTTTCAGAATTTGTGGGTTGTCTTTTCACTTTGACGGTAAATTTTTTTGAGGTGCAAAAACTTCTCAATAACAGGTGAGTTGTTAATTCTTTTGTTTCCTGTGCAGATACATATTTATTCATGAACTCTTTGCCTACCCCTATGTCTTCAAGAGTTTCTCCTACTTTCTCTTCCAGGAGATTGAGTGTCTCTGTTTTAATGTTAAGATTTTTGAACCATTTTGACTTTAGCTTAGTGCATGGTGATAGATCTGGGTCAAGATTTAGTTTTCAATATATAGAGAACCAGCTTTTCCAGCACCATTTGTTTAAAGCTATCTTTCTTCCAGTTTTCGTTTTTGGCATGTGGAGAGCCAGCTTTTCTAGCACCATTTATTTAAAGAAGCTATCTTTCTTCCAGTAAGTATGTTTGGTCCCTTTGTCGAAGACCAAGTGGTTGAGTGTGTTTGTAGGGGCCTCTGCATCTTCTAGTCTATTCCATTGATCCTCAGGTCTATTTTGTTGCCAGTACCATGCTGATTTTATCACAGCAGCTTTGAGGTATAATTTCAAGTCAGGAATTGTAATGCCTTCTGCCTTGTCTTTGTTGGCCAAGATTGCCTTTGCTATTCTAGGTCTTTTCTGGTTACAAATAAATTGTAAGAATGATTTCTCTAGGTCTAGGAGGTATTTTGTTGGTAGTTTGATAGGGATTGCATTGAATCTGTACAACAGTTTTGGGAGTATGGCCATCTTCCAATGTTGGATCTTCCTATCCAGGAGCAGGGTATATCTTTGCATTTTCTGAAGTCCTCTATGATATCTTTTTTCAGAGTGCTATAATTTTCCTTGAAAAGATCTTTAACTTCTTTATTTAGATGAATTTCAAGATATTTCACTTTCTGCTGTGCTACTGTAAAATGTATTGTTTATCTAATTTCCCTCTCAGTTTGTTTGTTATCTGTGTAGAGAAATGCTATTGACTTTTGGGTATTGACTTTATATCCTGCTATGCTGCTGAATTTGTGTATCAATTCTAGTAGCTTCTTGGTGGAGTTTTTTGGAGTCTTCCAAGTAAAGTATCATGCCATCTGCAAATAGTGATAATTTAACTTCTTCTTTACCTATTCTTATTCCATTTATTTCTCCCTCTTGTCTTATGGCTGTAGCTAATGATTCCAAAACTATATTGATGGGAGGGGTGATACAGGACATCCTTGTCTTGTATCAGATCTAAGAGTAAAAGATTTCAGTTTTTCAGCTGGGCGTAGTGGCGCATGCCTATAATCCCAGCACTTGGGAGGCTGAGGCAGGAGGATTGTTGTGAGTTTGAGACCAGCCTGAGCTACAAAAGTGAGCTTAAGGCCAGCCTGCACTGCATTGTGAGACCCTGTCAAAGATTTCAGTTTTTCCCTGTTTAGAATTATACTAGCCGTTGGGTTGTCATAGATGGCTTTTATCAAGTTGAAGTAGGGGCCTTCTATTCCAATTTTCTGAAGGATTTTGGAAATGAATGTGTGTTGGACTTTGTGAAAAGCATTCTCTACATCAATTGAGAGGATCATGTGGTTTTTAGTTTTTGCTCTATTGATATAACGTATTACATTTATAGATTTGCGAATATTGAACCATCCTTGCATCCCTGGGATGAATCCTACCTGGTCATGGTGTGTGATCTTGATTTGCTGTATTCTGTTTGCTAGGATTTTAGTGAGGATTTTTGCATCTATGCTTATGAGTAAGATTGGCCTGTAGTTCTCCTTTTTTGTTGTGTCTTTCCTTGGTTTTGGAGTCAGTATAATATTTGACTCCAGGAATGATTTTGGGAGAACTGTTTCCTTTTCAATTTCATTGAAGAATTTGTGGAGTGTAGGGATTATATCTTCTGCAAATTTCTTGTAGAATTCAGCTGTGAATCCATCAGGACCATTCTTTGTCGGCAAGCTTTTTATTACCTTTCGTATTTTGTTGGCTGTTATTGGTTTTTTGAGAGTTCTTCTATCTTCTTGATTCAGTTTGATAATTTGTACCTTTCTAGGAATCTGTCCATTTCATCTGTGTCTTCTATTCTGTGAGTGTAAAGATTCTCAAAGTAGCTATCGACAATCTTCTGAATTTCCACTGGGTCTGTGGTGATTACATCCTTTTCAGTCCTTATTGCTTGCATTTGAATTTTTTCTTTCCTCTTTTTGATGAGGTTAGCTAGTGGCTTATCAATTTTATTTAGTTTTTCAAAGAACCAGATTCATTGATTCTTTGAACTGTTTTCTTCATCTCAGTTGAATTAATTTCTGCTCTAATCTTTATGATTTCTTCTCATATTTGGGCTCTGGGTTCGGTTTGTTCTTCCTTTTCTAGATGTCAGAGGTACAACATTAGGGTGTTTATTTGTTCCTGTTCTGTTTTCCTAATATGTGAGTTCATAGCTATGAACTTCCCTGGAGAACTGCTTTCATCGCATTCCGTAAATTCCGATAAGTTGTCATTGAAGTCTCATTAAACTGTAAATATTGTTGAATTTCTTGTTTATTTTTTTCTGTAACCCATTGATTGCTGAGTAGTTGTTTAATTTCCATGTAGTGGGGCCAGTCGTGGTGGTGCATGCCTGTAATCCCAGCACTTGGGAGGCTGAGGCAGGAGGATTGTTGTAAGTTCAAGACCAGCCTGAGCTACAAAGTGAGCTTAAGGCCAGCCTGAACTGCATAGTGAGACCCTGTCTCAAAAAGACCAATAAATAAATAAATAAATAAATAAAATAAAATAAAAATAAAAAAAATTCCATGTAGTTAGGGGCTTTTTCTGGTTTCTCTTGTCATTTATTTCCAGTTTCATTGCACTGTGGTCAGATAATACACATGGAATAATGTATGTTTTCTTGTATATACTTAAGCATGACCTATGGACTAGTATGTGATCTATTTTAGAGAATGACCCATGTGCAGCTGAAAAAAATGTGTATTCATCAGTGGTTGGGGGAAACACTGTATATGTC
This sequence comes from Ctenomys sociabilis, assembly GCA_004027165.1. NCBI lineage: Eukaryota > Metazoa > Chordata > Mammalia > Rodentia > Ctenomyidae > Ctenomys > Ctenomys sociabilis. The sequence continues at coordinate 9,768 of PVKA01000333.1, read as the reverse complement.
CACCAAGTCCATTTGTTCCAGGCTCTGGTTCAGTTCTACTATTTCTTTGCTAATTTTTTGTCTAGTTGACCTGTCTTTGTGGGTTAAGGGGGTCTTTAGGTCTACTGTTAAGATTTTGGTATTGGATATTAGCTTTTTCATGTCCATTAAAATTTGTTATACATAGTTGGGTGCTCCCGTGTTTGGTGCATACATATTTATGAGTGTTACCTCTTCCTGTTGAATTCTTCCCCTAACCAGTACATAGTGAACTTTTTTATTTCATTTGATCACTCTTGGTTTGAAGTTGAGACTGTCTGAGAACAAGATTGCTACCCCTGCTTTTGTCTGCGGTGCTGGGGCATGCAGTATTGTTTTCCATCCTTTGACTTTGAGCCTATGAATGCCCTTTAGAGTTGAGTGTGTTTTTTGTATACAGCATATGGTTGGGTTTTGTTTCCTAATCCACTGTGCCAGTCTATTTCTCTTTATTGGTGAATTGATGGTTATAATTGAAATGTGTTGACTTATGATTTCATGTTACTTGTGTGCTGTTGTTTATTTCTTTTTGTCCTATGTTTAGTTGTTTGACCCATTTAGTGGGTTTCTTCTGTTCTCATTCATGGAGTTCTGGTCATTGTGGTCTCTCTCTAGAACATCTTTCAGCAGCTTGTGTAGGGATGGCTTTTTGTCATGAAGTTCTTTAGTTGTTCTTTGTCATGGTAGTATTTCACTTCTCCATCAAGTTTAAAAGAGAGTTTTGCAGGGTATAGTAGTCTGGGCTGGAGTTTGTTTTCATAGAGGAGGAAGTACTCTGCTCCATGCTCTCCTTGTCTTCTTGGGTTATGAAGAGAAGTCGGCCGTAATGCTGATGGGTTTTCCTTTGAATGTGATCTGCTTCTTTTCGCTAGCAGCTTTCAGTATAACATTCTTGTGTTGGATTTCTGGGATTTTGAGTATTATATGTTTCGATGTGTTTTTAGTTGGGTTGAAGTTATTTGGCATTCTGTATGCTTCGGTTACCTGAATGTTGGATTGTTTCCTCATATTTAGAAAGCTTTCTGCTATTACTTTTGCCCATATTCTTTTTATATCATTTGTGTTGACTCTTCTTTCTCACTGATGCATATTAGTTTCACATTGTTCATGTTGGCATCATCTTGCAGGTGATGTATTATTTTTTCCTGCATCCTCATTGTTTTTAAGAGATTCTTTTATCACCTTTTCACTAGCTGCACCAATGTCTTCAAGATCTGAGACTCTGTCTTCGCTTTCACTCAAACACTTTTGTAAGCTCCTGACTGAGATTTTATGTTCTTCTATATCTTTGACTCTGCTTCATGTGATCTATATTAATTCTTTTACTGCAGAGTTTCTTCCAAATTGGGTTTCCTCTATATATTTCTGGAATTGATGCTCTACTCCAGATGCTATGATTTCAAAGATTTCTTTTTTTATTTTGAAAATTATTTCTGCTTTGAGTTCCTCTTTACCCTTTTGTTGTTGTTTCTTTGCCTGAGATGCTGCTAATTCATATGTTTCAGTTGGAATAGTAGAACAATCATTTTGACATTTTCAAAAAAATAGTTTTCTCTTGTGTGAAGGCAATGACACAGTGTGTTCAAACTGCCCTTGCTAGAATTGTCAAAGCTCACTTTTGGATGGGTAAGCAGAGGAAGAAAGACAGGTTAGACACCTTTGTGGGAGCTGGCTGGGTGATAATGCTGAAATAAAAGCAGCGCCCAAAAGTGCCAGTGGATTAACTTGGGAGAGTGACATGGGAGAATGACATGAGAGAGTGAGGAGGGAGAGCAAGGAGGGAGAGTGAGGAGGGAGAGTGAATTGGAGAGTGAGGAGGGAGAGTGACATGGGGGAGTGAGGAGGGAGAGTGAGGAGGGTGAGGGATGTGGGAGAGTGAGGAGGGAGAGTGAGGAGGGAGAGGGATGTGGGAGAGTGAGGAGGGAGAGAGAGGAGGGAGAGGGATGTGGGAGAGTGAGGAGGGAGAGGGATGAGGAAAAGGCCCCCCACTCTCTGACTTTCTACACTGTGTGTTGCAGTTTCTCCCTTTTCCTTCCTAATTGCTTGGATTCCAACCCTTCCTTCTTCTTTTTGATGTGGGTCTGGGTTTATCAATTCTGTTTAATCTTTCAAAGAACCAGTTCTTCACTTTTTTGATTCTTTGTATTGTTTTCTTAGTCCCAACAGCCCTAATTTCTCCTCTCCTCTTCATAATTTCCTCACTCAGTGAGTTTTGGTTTTTATTTGATCTTCTTTTTTCTGGAAGTTTGAGGCTCAATATTGGGTTGTTCATTTGATCGTGTTCTGTTTTGCTGATGTGAGGATTCATTACTATAAATTCTCTTGTAAGACTGCTTTCATTGCATCTCATTAATTCCATTATGTTGTGTCAGCATTGTAGTTTAATTGTAGATACTGTTTGATTTCTTCTTTAATTTCCTCAGTGACCCACTGGTTGGTCAGGAGGGTGCTGTTTACTTTCCTTGTGTTTATATAGTTTTGTGGTTGCTTTACTACTGAGTTCCAATTTCACTGCACTATGGACAGACAACATGCATGGGGTAGCACCAGAAAAGGAAATAGTTAGGAATCAATCTAACAAAGGACGTAAAAGGTCTATACATTGATAATTATAATACTCTTAAAAACAATATTGAAGAGAATATCAGAAAATAGAAAGATGGTCCTTGCTCATGGATAGGCAGAACCAACATAACAAAAAATGACCATAGTCTCCAATTTTTTAGACAGATTTGATGGCATCCTAATCAATATACCATTAACACACCTCATAGAACTAAAGAAACCAGTCCTAAAATTCACTTGGACCCAGAGGGAATAGCAAAAGTAATTCTGGGCAATGAAGGCAAGTCAGGGAACATCATAATCCCCAACTTGAAATTATGCTATAAAGCTACTGTGATAAAATCAGCATGGCACTGACATGAAAAAAAATAGACATGAAAATCAGTGGGATAGATTAGAAGATGCAGACACAACTCCAAGCACATCCAGTTATCTTATCTTTGACAAATACATTCAGTGTAAGAAAGATAACCCTTTAATACATGGTGCTAGAAAACCTGGCTTTCCACACCCCAAAGACTAGAACTAGACCCATGTCTATCACCAGTCACTAAACTAAAATAAAAATGGGTCAAAGATCTAAATATTAAAACAGAAACACAAATCTATGGGAAGGGAGAATAAGTAGAAATCTTGCAGATGTAGGTATAGGCAGAGACCTCTGAACAAAACCTAGATCACACAGAAGTATTACAAGAATCAACAACTGGAATATCTTCTTATTAAAAAGATTTTGCACAACAAAAACAATCACCACCAAAGTGAAAGATAGACCACAAACTCGGGAAAAAGTCAGTTGTTCTTCAGACAAAGGACATATATCTAGAGCATATTAAAAAACTGAAAAAAAAATCAGACCCTGTAAGTTCAAAGACTCAATCCAAAATTGGGCATCTGTTCCCTGGCAAGCACAAGGGCCTGAGTTCAATCTCCAGTTTGGGAAAAAAAAAAATGGGCATCTGGGTGAATATGCACTTTTCAGATGAAGAAATGCAAAGGAGATAAAGGGGAGCACCTAAGGACTTTTATTTAATATGTAAAACACACAGCCATACATATACACAGACATGCATGTGTGTTCTTGTTTTAACACCACTGTATCATTGCACCAGATACACATATGATTTACTTAATCATTAACTCCAAGCTGCTTTTGTATAAGGCTCCCTCAACACCCATTACGGAAGCACAGGGAAAGGACTGGCCAGATGGCTCAGCATTCTGAAATGCCTGCTTAGGCAGGGGCAGGGGCAGGGGCTTGATCCCCAGCATGCCATGCTGGCCTCGCCCCTGGGGTGCACTGAGACAGCGATTGAGATTGGCGTGGTGGCACGCACCTGTAATCCCAGCACTTGGGAAGCTGAAAACAGGAGGATCACTGAGTCCAATCTGTGCAGTGAGACTCAGATGACCCTAAAATACAAAACACAACAAAACCCCCAAAAGGACAGAGAAAATCAAATGGCCAAAAAGCATGTAGACAGAGGTGCCTGGGATAGGATCCAAGACAGCCAGAGATTGAATCCTTTGTGTGCCCAGCTGTGCTCAGGCTGCACTTGGCTTTCACTCAGGCTGGGAGCCGACTTCGCAGAATCCGGATGGGGATTTCGGGATGCACAGCAAGGTGCACCCTCCTGCATGCGTGGAGAGCGCACCCCTCACAGAGACGAGAATAAAGGGTGTCCATGACTTGTTTCTTCTTGTTCTTTTCTGTTTCTTTTGCACAACAACAAAAGCAACACATCCACCACAGGATCTTTTAAGACGCTGAACTTTTCAACCATTTCCAGGAGGACAAGAAGTTTGAGTGGACATTTTTTACAAAAGAAAAATAAGAAAAAAAACCCCTAAGAATAATTATCTTCCCAGGGTGTTGTCCGATCTGCACTGTGATATTTGTTATTTACCAAAAAGATTTTTAAATGCCCTTTCTGCAGTTGGAAGGTTTTCTTTATATACTAATCCCACATGGGAGTTAAAAATCACAAGGAATTGCCCAATCTAAGCAGACTTAACCTTTTTTCAAAAGTGGAGCGTCAATACCAGAAGGACTCAGTGTTCAGTTATTTAAATGAAGTCTTTGGTCAGAAATTACCTTGTTGAAGCAGCCTACTGAATGGTGTGTGTGTGTGTGTGTGTGTGTGTGTGTGTGTGTGTGTGTGTTTGTATATATATATATGTAGGAGACACATCCAGGTTGTTGTCTTGGTCCAAAAAACCAATTGTTGTAATTCCAAAGTAATGTTATTGGAATCTCATCAAGTTAATTCCAATCTACCACTTTCAATGCAATCCATGGCAAAAATGAAGACACTAAATTACACTCCCCGATGATTATCATCGGGGAGCCGAGGGGCTCTAGGTCCGGCCATGAAGATGACTTTCCAGGACCAAGCGTATTACCCATGGACTCAGCCCATTTTTATTCAGTGGGGCAATGGCTTGGGGAGGAATGACTGAGAATTGTGGGAAGTAGGTGACCCTGTGAGCTGAGCTAGGTGGGTGGCCTACATTTACCTCTGCCATGTGCAGAGGGTAAGCAGAGAGAGTAATCTGCATAATAGTATTATGCCATTGAGATAGCATTTAATGTTTTGGGTGGCCTGGTGCTTCAGCTTTGATGCAGTCTTTCAAGCCCCAGGAAGTCACATTCTCTATCTTGAGGCTCGATCCCAGCTGGCAGCTTGGAGCATTAGCTCTGCTGTCCTGTCTTGGCTCACCTTAAGGAGCAGCAGGCTTAGCAGGGAAACACGCATGCCACCTTCAGAGACTATCACCAGCACCTCAGCTAGACCAGTACACATTCCTTAAGGCCAACTGAAGGATAAACAGAAGTTCTGGCCAGCTCTGTACATAACAGTACAAGGAAATAGGGTCAGGCTCAGTCAAAATGGAGACAGGTGCTCTTCTTTCAAGGAGAGCTGCTCAGGTGGTGCCCCACCTGAGTGGAACCTTGCCAACTCTTCAATTATAGTTTTCTTGTATAGTGGCAGAGATGTGTATTTCTGCATAAAATGTGTAACGATGTACTTATTCATGCTAAACTTTTTATAAAAGTTTAGTTGTAAGCTTAACTCTTTCATACAAAATAAATCAAGTGTGTTTACTGACTGGGGATTGCCTGCTTTATTTCAGAATACCAGTGCTTTGATTTTTATTATGCTATGTTATAACTGAACTCAAACACAAGTTCAAATTTATGTAGATTGTATCAAGATTATAATAGGATGTTTCAGAAGTTAAAAAAAAAGGAAGGGACACAGCACGTCAGCAAGTGCTCTGGACAGGATGGGACACACACACACACACACACACACACCCTGGTCTTACCGTGCTCAGGTCCACGCCTTCATCTGGGAGCACCACGACCATGCTCAGCTCCTGGCCCTGGTAGGGCAGCTCCAGCACCTGGACCCCCACCTTGCTCACCGGGGCCCAAGGAAAAGTGTCGCTCCGGAACATCATCTGCACCAGCCTCTGCTCCTCCTGAGGGGTGAGCAGAGGGGCACACATGTCACAGGGAGTCTCCACGGAGCAAGGAATCTGCCCCGAGGGGCTTCCTGAGCACTTGAGGCCCCAGGATGGAAGAGCAGCTGCTGTCCAGGTGGCCTGGGGGAAACCTCAGCCAGCGCTTCCCACAGGCACCAGAAGCCACGGAGTGGGCAGAGGCAGGGGCAGCCTGGGGAGCTGCTCTGGCCAGCACCGTCCAATGGGAAGCCGGGAACGCTCCTTGTGCTGCTGCTTGCCTCTGAGAGGACCCAGAGTCCCATGTAAAAATATATGAACCATTGCAAAAGGGCATCTTATTTTAAAATAAGGGGTAGTTGAACATGTGTAAGGATCCTAAATCTTTTTTTTCCTGTCTCAATTATTTTTACTCCTTGCTGGGACAAAATACCCAACACCCAAAATTAAAGAACAAAAGGTTTATTTAGCTCCCAGTTAGTGGAGGTTTTAGTTGAAACTTGGCTGGCTCCAAGCCAGAGTAACATGGGTGATTAAGGCTGCGATTACGGGTTTTAGGACTGCTGGGATTATAGGGTGAGTACTTCCCCCAGCCGGGGCAGAGAGCCTGAATGCAGCTGAAGAGAGACAGGCTTCCTCTTGGCTGCTGCTGCTGCTGCTCCATTTGTGCTCTTGCTCTTTGCCGCCCCCATGGAAGGCTGCCCTCTGCCACGTGCCGCTTGCCTGGGAGCCAGCCGAGTATGGACTGAACCTCCAGTAACTGTGAGCTAAGTAAACTTTTCCTTCCTTCATTTTGGGTGTTGGGTGTTTGTCCCAGCAATGACAGAAGAGTAAATGAGACAAGTGCAGCGGCTGCAACAGAGACTAGCAAGCCCCTCTCTCCTCTTTATATTATAAGCAGGCTCCCCTGGGGCGGGGTGTAGAGCTAATGCCAGGTCCCTGCCCTCCTCTTGTACCGGGTGAGGATGTTTACAAACTAAGAATCATGGGTCTCTGCTGAGTCATTTAATTAAATTTCTAAATGTCAAGTGGATGCAATGTATCACCCAGTACAATCCACCCCTTGTCAGCTTGGCCACCTGACTTTTTTTAAATCAGTGTTTAGGCACATTAATGGTTATTAACATCTTATAACTTTACCGTTACAACATGGGCTTAAGTATGATTAAGAATTATTAATAAGTCTATTAACATTACATTAACTTCGAACCATAACATTATGTCTCTGGACTCTAAAGACTCATATATATCTCCTTATGTAAAAGGCATGTAAGAGTTGTCAAAGTCTTAACAGTTTTAGCATTGTTGAAAGTATAAGTCTCAACTTAAACACTTTTAATATTTAATGGCACAAGAGAAACATTACCATTTTAAAAGGTATAAAATGGCTCAGAGGATATAAAGTACTGGGGCCAGAGCAAGTCTCAAATCTCATAGGGCAAAGAAGTCTTGTGGCCTCGTGTTCAACATCTGAAGCAATTTGTAATGGATTGTGAACTGTAAAAATTTTATACAGCTCTACTCTTTTTTTTTTGCTTTGAAATATATTTTATTTTCCATCATTTTTTTTTTTTTTTTTTTTTTTTGGCGGAACTGGGAATTGAACTCAGGCCTTTGAGCTTGCCAGGGAGGCACTTACTCCACTGAGCCATCTCCCTTGCCCCTTTCCATTATTTTATTGAAGAAAAAATAGCAATGAGACAGTTTCAAATCAAATTAGTAGAACAGATTCAATAATCAATACATTAAGCTGGGCATGGTGGTGCAGGCCTGTAATCCTAGCACTCGGGAGGCTGAGGCAGGAGGATTGTTGTGAGTTCGAGACCAGCCTGAGCTACAAAGTGAACTTAAGGCCAGCCTGAACTGCATAGTGAGACCCTCTCTCAAAAAAGACAAAAAATAATAATAGTAATCAATACATTGCATATTGTTTTTGTAGTGGTTTTTGTTCTACAAGATGCATACATGATATTCTGTTTACAAAGACTATTAGAGCAGATGCTCTATTCAATGAATTAAGAGGATGTAGCTGTATACCCATCTTTTTTTAAAGCTGAATTATAGTATAGTTTCAATAATTAATACTTTTTACTTTGTTATCTTCCTAGTGGTTATCCATAGTATAAGAAGCAGACAGGATATCCTGTCCTAACACTATTAGTGCATATATTTCTTCTCAAAGAATTATGCCAAAGTACTGCATATTTATCCTGACTGTACTGTTTATACAAACACAGAATGGTCTTTCCTTTGTATCCCCTTTTCTTTGTTTAGCCCTATCAGAGATGGGTATCCTATTGTCGTTCAATTATTATAGGTGCTTGAATTCGGCAAAACACTCCAACACAGTCCAGCAGACCACAATAATAGAGGGTTATCCACAGAAGTTGCTGACTAGAGCCATTTACAGCTCAGTATATTAATATGGCTTACTTTATATACCTCATTTTTATACCTTTCTGCTGGATGGATAAGACCAAGATAAAGCAAGACCTATATAACAAGAAAGGTAACTTTTGTATGTGATCAGGTCAGTCAAGTACCCTACAGTTCTACATTTTTGTTGGTAGCTCTTATGGCTTGGGGGGGGGGCTTGGGTTTTTTTTTTTTTTTTTGTAGCTTTTTTTAGACAATATGATTTTGGCTTTTTTAAACTTTTGTGGTTTTATTGAATAGACTTTTTATTCATAGCTTTATATATTTTCCTCTTAGGGACACTGTCTTAGTCATTCTTCTCTCATTGCTGGGACAAATACCAGCACACTCAGAAGGAAGGAAGGAAAGGTTTATTTAGATTACAGTTACTGGAAGTTTCAGCCCACATTCAGCTGGCTCTGAAGCAGAGGGACACATGGCAGAGAGCAGCAGTTCATGGTGACTGAACAGCAACAACTACAAAGAGCAATGTCTCTCTGTCTCTTATTTACATTCAGGCTCTATTCCAGGCTGGGGGAAGTACACCCATAATCCCAGCAGTACGAAAAGCCATAATCCCAGCCTTGGGTCACAATCCCAGTGGATCATGAGTGAATCACAAACTCTAGCCCCCATCCCATGACTACATGAGGCTTTGGGGGGACAGCTAGACACAAATCACAATGGACCCACTGTCTGACCTCTCAGGCCTTTTGAAATTTAGGTGGAAGCTTTTATAACTGTAGATCTTTTTTTTTTTTTTTTTTTTTTTTTTTTTTTTTTTTTTTTTTTTTTTTTTTTTTTTTTTTTTTTTTTTTTTTTTTTTTGGCTGTAGGATTTAAATCCACTCTGCTGAGGCAGAGTGCTGATTTTGAGGGACAAATTTTTTATGTTGCCACTTTTTTGGAACCTGCTGTGGCTGCTGTTTTTAGTTTGGAATGTGGTGTTCTGTGGCTCTTTTTTTTTTTCTAAAGCAGTCTCTCACCCTTGTAGTTTTGAGTCTGTAAAGGTGGAGAGCTATTGCCTCTTGCGATTTCTTCAGGACATTTAAAAACAATTTTTTTTTTTTTGAGCAATAGACATCTTAGCTCTTTGTAGGATAGCTTTATTAGTGCTTCTTTTGTTGTTTCTGTGAGGGGCTAAACTCATATTTTAAATTATGTTATTAGCTTCTTTGTTTTTGATTTTTAACATAAATCTCATTCAAAGTCCCAACAATAGCCACCTTACTATCTCAACACATGGCCCAGAGCAAGTGTTTATGGTCGCAGAAAATAGCAAAGAGCAGAAGGAGGGGCAGTGACT
>PVKA01000332.1:138871-217551 GCA_004027165.1 Ctenomys sociabilis | reverse complement strand
GTGTATGGCATCATAGAAAAACAATTGTTTTTCAGTGTATTTTTAACCCATTTTTGCTATTAATTTTTTTTTTGGAAAGTAGTTTTTCTTCTTGTTCTTGTTCTTCTTGTTCTTGGTCTTGGTCTTGGTCTTCTTCTTCTTCTCCTTCTCCTTCTTCTTCTTCCTTTTCTTCTTCCTCCTCCTCCTCCTCTTCCTCCTCTTCTTCTCTTCTAAATCAATCACTTGTCTTGTAAGTTGTTACAAAAAAGTCAGTCATAGCAAATGCAAGATCAGCTTACATTTTTTTCTTAGAGAAATCATAGTAAATATTTTTACTAAAATGTGCTGCTAGTTTCCAAGACATATTTTAAGTTTTCTCACTGTTAGGAAAATTATGAAGAATATTTAGATTATGATTATGAGGAAAGGAAATAGGTGATAGTTGCAATGGGATTCATTATCTTTAAACTTAGAGAGAAGAGAAACTGAAATAAGTAATTTAATTTCCAAAGAAAATAGAGACCAATATTTTTAAATAAGGGAGAAAAAGCAAAGGTCTAACTGCCATGTAAACTCATTTTAAATGTCATGTCATATTAGGACCTAATAATTGGGCTGCCTGTTTCCTCCTTTTGCTTGAGCCATCAAATTTGTCAAAATTTTATGATAATTCATTTCATCACTCCTTAGACATTTAAATGAGAGGCAGTCCTCGTGGGGGGAGGGGCCTCTGTAATCTGATTCCCCACGTTAAAACTGCCTGTGGAGACAGAACTTAAAACTACCCCATGTCATGATATGACCAGCAGCCGAATTTCCCAAGTCAAGTATATAGGATTTCTTGTGTTTTTAGACAATGACAACACAGTGACTACCTGTCGTGCTTCTCCTCTGGGTTCAGAGCCATGGCTCCCAGTCTCAGCCAGACGTCCCTAGCGTCAGATGGTCCTCTAGCACAGAGCGGTAGCCTTCCCTCTCCAGAACGGGTAAGCTCCCCCTCTAGCGTTCACTGCTTATCAAAGGATTCCTTGAACAAATAAGACAGGAAGATGCCCGGATTTTTTGGTTTCCCATAGAAAAACAAAGATTGGAGCGATGTTTATAGGAGTTTAATGTCGCAGAGAAGGGAGGAAAGGTATAAATTCTGCGTTGTAGAATTGGCTCCTTCCCTTGGCTCCCTCTGAACACTGCTCAACTGTTTATTAGGCTCCACAGCCCTGAGAAATGCAGCTTGTGCTGCCCTGCAGGCAGAGCCGCTGCAGAAGGCACAGGAACAGTCTAGAAGACAGAGACGCACTGATAAAAGCAGGGGTTTCTGTGAGGAAGGCTATGTCTCAAGCCTAATAAATATCTCTCTGGAAGCCAACCTGCACGAGGTCTTTATTTGCATCAATTATCAGTGCAAGAACAGGTCAGAGAATGCGGTACCTGGGCTCCTGCATTGTCTTACCCTTCCACAGATTTGAAAACGGCCAGTAAAAGAATTAAATCCCCTCCATTTGCTGCTATAAGAGCATGGATAAAGTCTCTTGCATTAAAAAGCTTTTCCTTACTATATGTGACAGAAGTACAGAAAAAAATAGTGTAGTTGATAGTTTTCAAGTGTGCTGGGATCAAAGGTTAAAAGTTCAGCAACTTCATTAAATCTAGAGTTGAAGCGTTAGTGAAAAATTACCCAGAATTTATCATACAATTAAAAATAAAAGAAAGAAGAATAGAGGACAGAACAAAGGAAAAAATGAAACTAACAAAACATAAACATTATTGTGAGAAGCTAAACTCTGTAGTTGGTTACAGAATTAAAACCTCAAACTTTATTTATATATTTGTAATCATTATCATTATTTTAAGCTAAAAGACACAAAATAAAAACAAATTTATACCATTTTTTTTCAAAAAAGATGGGGAACCTTACTAGTTTTAATTATTATTTTAAATTATTTTGTTTTAAAGGACTGTGTGTGTGTTGAAAAGTTCTTATCAATTCATTTAAATTCAGATTGGAGGTTATATAAAAAAACTCAGTTAAAATAGGCCTTAATCTTACTAATTTTGGGAAATAAAGTAGACAAGTAATGTGTAATTTTACTCTTGAGTTGTATGTTAAAATATATTTGTCAATAACAATATTGAGATTTGAAAATTATAATAAATAGGGGAGCCCACCCAAACACAAGTGTATCACTTATGCATCCCTTGATAATGAAAACGATCCTAATTTTTGGCACATGGCATACACCAAGTACCCATGAGCCATGTCAACGTGTATCTGGTGAGAACCTGCTTGTGCTCTACTCGGTTGTTAAAGCTGATCTGCTCTTATAAGGTACTCAAAAATGTCTAAAGTCAGCCAGTCCATATGCACAATCATTAGTCTGCTGTTGTTGGATGTGTCTTTCCCTTGTTTATTAGGTTACTTCAAAGTGGATTGATCAGTGAAGCTCTATCATGCGAGAACACCTCTTAGATTTCTTTCCCTGTTTTCAATTTCTCTGTATCTTACTATATCCCACTTTAGTTTTCTCTTATAGAGTTACTTAAGGTTTTTTTTTTTTTTTAAAGGTTATGAATCAAGAGCCAGGTGACATGGGCCTGCCTGTGAGCAGCAGAAGCCCTTCTGAAATGGTAAAGGACTAGCATGGTCCATAGGTCATTTAATACGGACCTTCTTAAATGACAGTGAGTGGCCATTTCGGTGGAGCTCCGAGTTTCTCTGGGTACACAGTTCCGTAGACTGAGATCACATGTAGATCGCTGGGAGCAGCTGTCTCCATCACGTGCCTCCAGCTAGGGCACATCACGAGACTCACTTGTGAACCCAAGGATGGCACAGACATGAACACCACTCTCTTCTGCTTTACTTTTTAGACAGTGCTCTAAATGACCAGTGCAGCCACACTTCAAGTCATTAGCAGAATTCCAAAGTAAATGAATTGTCAATTATGAGGGGAAAATGGAATTTCATGAAATTTTGGTAGCTCAAGTTTCTAACTATAAACCTTTAATTAAAAAAACCCTCATTTATTTATTTATTTATTTTAATTTGGGGTAGGATCTCACTACACAGCTCAGACCCATGTTGATCCTACTCTCTTAGCCTCCCCAGCCCTAGGATGTGCCACCATGCCTGGTACTGGTGGCTAGCATCGCAGGCCCATGGTTCCAGGCCAGCACAGCATGCCATACCAGGGATCCAACAGGGGTCCATGCATTTGCCAGGCAGGTGCTTAGACCTCTGAGCTATTTCCCCCAAGTCCCTGTAATTATAGACATTTTCAGAAAAAATTTTCTAGCATGAAAGGGGTCGTATCTACCGCTAAGGAATATGCAGCATCACAAACGACAGATGAAGAGGCTGCTGTCAAAGTGGAAATATAGAAAAACATAAAGAACAAGGACAACAATAAAAATAAAAGTCTAAAATAAAGAACAACCCTGAACCATATGGAATTTTGTAGTTACGAGTGACTTATAATAGGATTAAAAATATAAGAACCATACGGAAACTTGAAGCTGATCTCACTCTCTTTTTCTCATTTCTCATTCCACCAAGCAAGCTGAAGGAAACTAGAGGCATTTCTATAGAAACGGGAAAATCCACTTTTGAAAAATCTGGAGTAAACGTGAGTTACAAAGAGAAAATCTTTAGAGAACAGGTAACTTGAATATTTAATTAGAGGCAGAAAGTACACCTGGTACACTTCTATTTTTTTTTCTTTTGTCATGATGAGAATTGAACCAAGACTTCACAAATGCTAGGTAAATCTTGTACAACTGAACTACATCCCCAAATGCTTGTTATACTCTTAATGTACTTTTACATTCTCTAAAATAACAACTAGTTACAGACTATTTATGATTGAAACTAGGAATCAAACATCAAAATTATGGTTGAATACAGCTCATATATTCCTTATTAACAAACACATTTAGTAGGTCCCTATTCATTGGTATGTTTCCAAAATAAACCCATGTAGTTCCAGGCTACAGCAAACAGCTCTTATGAACTATCATGGAAACTGATCAATTCGGCTCCTTTTTTTTCTTTCCTCCTTTCTCTTGATGTGCTTGTTATTATTAGTTGGGTTGGATAGGTTCTGGTGTGTTGTCTTGTACTGAGAATGGAACCCAGAGCTTCATCCAGGTTGTATGAGAAATCTACCTCTAATCTATACAGTGAGTCAAAACTGTTTACTTTCAGACAAAATTGTACATGTACTAGTTTGGCTTGGCCGCAGTAATTCTAGGGAAGCTGAAGCCAGAGAGAAGGTGAAGGTGAAGCAGCAGCACTACTTGTTCTATCAGCCTTATCATGCTAAGCTGGAAGAACAGAGTGAGATTTGGACTAGATATGTCTGTAACTCCACAGAACATGCATGTTGCCATGGGATGAAGAGGTGTTCGGAATCCTCAGGAAAGAGATCAGCATTCTTTTATGAAGAGGAGACAGAACTAGTTTGTGGTACTGGGAGAAGTTAGCTGTTTGCAGCCTACCAACAAAGCCCTCACTAGAGTTGGATCATGCTGTCAGCCTTAGCTCAGACCTTCAGATACCAGAACTGCAAATAAAACTTTATTGTTTAAACCATTTGGTCTACGGTGATTTGTGATAGCTGTCTCCACCAAGACATGCTTCTTAAGACAGTTTTCAAACCACTTTTCAAGCTTAAAAAGTAATAAGTAAGTTCATATTACCCTCAAGAAAGTTAAGTAAGCTGACCCTTTTCAATATTTTACAGTTTTAAATAACAAGACAAGGACCAGTTCCTTCTTATCTTGCTTAGCATGTGAGAACTATTATTTTTTATGTCAGTTGAACTATGCTGTAAGGAACAGTAGCTTCCACATGTGGCTCACTGTGCTGAGAAAATACTGGTTGAGCCTAATACATAGCAAAATTATTCTCTGCATCTGTGCTTCAAGTGAAGCTTATGAATTATAGGTTGTTCTCTAGGATAGAAAGAAGCAACACATACCTTAAGAATTAAGCAGGTTCCACCTTCTGTCCTGTGATTAGCTGATGTTGCCAGTCTATATGGGGAAAAAGTTATCACATGCATGCTGGGATTGAATCATTCTGATCATCCTGTGTAATTTTCACTTATGTTTTAAGAACTCATTTCACTAATGGTCTCCCTTTAGAGGCCTTCTTTGATTTACCTGTCCTCCTCTGCTTCAATCTCTGGTAGAAGTCTGATTCTATCCTTTTTTTAAAAGATATTAACCACTTTGATGTTGTTACTATTGTTTAGTCTTACTCTATTTCATCAGAAAATACACAATAGTGGTAATAATTTTTTTATTTTTTTTTAATTTTTTTTTATTTTTATTTTTTTTTGTCTTTTTGAGACAGGGTCTCACTATGCAGTTCAGGCTGGCCTTAAGCTCACTTTGTAGCTCAGGCTGGTCTCGAACTCACAACAATCCTCCTGCCTCTGCCTCCCGAGTGCTGGGATTACAGGCATGCACCACCATGCCCGGCTATTTTTTTTTCTGAACCTACAAATGTCCTTTCAGTGCCTGGTGCATACAAGACATTCTGAAGAAAATTGTGTTATGAATGAAACCATTGGTGTAAATATTAGAGTAAAAGTAGGTGTGGTTTCCCAGTTTTCAACCTGTAGCTCACTCCTTATTTTGAGGCTATAATAGTAGAGTTCCCTTAATAGTAAATATTATTTCAAGGTAAAGAGATATGTTCACACATGGAGATTATATCTGTTGACTCCAAGATTAAAATCATGAAATTGCAAAAGTGCTGTGTTCTAGAATGTCAAAATTATTGTTGCTCACCAATTTTCTCTCTAAATGCTATGTGAAGCTCACTTGAGCATTTTGATCTATTTAAGTTCTCAACATTGTATTGGCTAGCTCACTGAACTCATCAGTAGGTTCTTGAGGAATACGTCATGAAGTTCACATATAGAGTAAGAGGCAGAAGCTAACCAGTGTGGAGTAAAGGCAGTGGAGGAAAAGAATACCGGAATGTGGGAGATAGAAAGCACTAGAAAAGTTCAATCAATGAAGCCATTTTCTGGTCTAGAGTTACTTTTACAGACTATGGCTGCTGGTCACCACAGTGCCACCTTTTATCATGCAATATTATTCTAAACAGACAAAAATGTGCCCGATTATTCTGGCTGAACTATTTCTAGAAAGTCCTCCAAAGGATACGGTGATTGCAGTTCTAAAGCATCTTCAAGCATGTACGAATGCTCCCTACATTTCAGTTGCTTTAGTGTCCTACTCTATTTAACCATATCATGATGTGTAGCAAAAAATGATTTCTTCAGTGAAATTTGAAGCAGGGGAATATGAGTTAAGATTTGAGAAACAATAGGAATGATGAAGTAAAAGGGATGTGGATGAGCCTCTGAAATCAATAAGAAAAACAAGACAAAGAGCTAGTTACAAAATTTCACTTTGAGCTAGGTATCAAGTAAATCGGATAGTACTTAAAACATTATGTAAAATACCGGCCCTAGAAGAAGTGTCCTGTAGCAATGGTTGCCACTTGGCATTCCGTTTGTGGTGCACTTTACATATGTTATGTAATGAAAATAACTAAGATGCTGTTGAGTAAAAACTAAAGAAGGAGAATGACATGTGACAGAATTACAGAGGCATCCCATTTGGTGAGATAGGTCTTAGAAAAGTATTATGTAGACTTCCTTAATTTATAGATGAAAGGATCTTGAAGGTGCTGTTAATCATAGAACCCTTGCTGCATCTAGAGATGGATAATTCTGTCTCAGTACATGGGCATAACTTTAGTTCTTTCCTGTTTCCTTCATAACTTAGATACTCCATATATGACTGTCAGCATTCTGCTGCTGGTCTAGTGCAGAGCCTAATGTAATAATTCTGTTGCAAAAGCTTAATTGCCACTCGCTAACTGGTAAGGGAATAAGTAATGACTGAATTAAAGGTAAACTTGGCACATGCTACAGAGGGTCAGGAAAGTAAAAACAAAGAATCTGAAAACCTAATCAAGTTTTAAAAAATTATTTCTTAGGATTCTAAAGAGTAATGAAAGGAATTGCTAGTTCAAAATTAATTACAAATGAAGTCAAAAATATTGTATAGAAAGTGCATGCCAAACTACTTTACTTATATTAAGTTGATTCCCATAGCAACCTCCTCCAAGACTGATATTATCCTCCACGAGGAAAAAAGTAACAGAGCCTAAGGGAAATGAGATAATCACTCGCGGTGACATAGCTCACAAACAGGAGAACTAGATTCGAATGTAACCCTGCTTGACTGTGCAATTAATGCCCTTTCTACTTTGTTTTCTTCCCTCAGTTGAAATATTGGACAAGTAGTGTTTGAAAACTTAGGAGGATGTGATATTATCAACTCAATTCATAACTACTAAGGAAAAAAGAAACCTGAATGTAATTTAACATGTACCGTAGATGATAGAGAAACATTTTTTTCAATTTTGAAGAAAAACTGGGCTTGATTCTATGGCGAGGTGGTATAGCATGGCTCCAGTGTTATAGAAAATGTAGAAATATGCAAGAAGGAGTAAAAATCACTCAATTACCTTCTAAAGATATTAGCATTGTCACTTACTAGACAATGGTATGAATTCCGGGCACCTGACCTCTTTGCAGTCCATTTTCCTAATTTGTGCAGCTATACTTTTTTCTTCTCTATCAATAGGAAGATTACGTGAAATGTAGCAATGAAGAAATGTTTTTAGAATTATAGTTGTCATACTGCAGGCACTCGATAAAAGGTGAACAGTTGGAAGTAACCGATTGGTTCTGTGATAAAAGATGCAAGATCAGGCAGATAGCTTGAAAATGAAGACAGTCAGTCAAAGCAGAATCAGACAAAGGCCTATGTATCAGCTGAGATGGAAAATCAATTCTCTTAAGGGACAGAGTTGAAGTAGCCTTTGAAATTTCTCAAGAATATCATGAACTTGGGAAAGTATGCTATGAGTTGCTTTGAGTGTTACAGGTGGCTGACCTGAATGGATTTGCAAGGCATAATAAGTTCAGACATGAAATGAACTTAACAGCTGGTGAAAACCAAGATTTTTGGAATTGAACATAATAAGTAAATGTCTGACATTGTAGTCAAAAACCTCAACTAGCATTGAGTAAAGTTATCATTACCTTAGAGAAGAATTTGCTTCTGAAATATGACAATTGGTTTATTTCCACTACATTCTTATCAATGTTGTGCATGTAATATGCACTTATGTATCTGTTAGTGTCCATGTACATGGACTTGCTTCCCTTCTTGGAATGTGCGTTTTCAGAAAGCAAGGAGCTCACATGTCCTGACCACGGCTGTCCCCATTTCCCCAGCACAGTGGAGGTCATAGAGCAGGGGAGGCCATACATGTTTCTCTACAGATGCACTGTTTTTAAAATTAAACCCTCTTCATTTGACACTTGTGTTGTGTTGCTTGGTCAGCACAAAACATTGAATCTGCACTTCCACAACTGTGACAATTAATTAAAAAATATGCATATGAGGTTGGCCTGATTTCAGGCCCAGTGCAGCTTCTATTAAATGCCATATGTGTTCTTCATGTCTGCTGCTCCTGTTATGCAAAGAATAAAGGGCCAGCCAAATTGCTCAGTGGATTAAAGTGCCTGCAAGCAGGTACAGGGGCCAGGGGTTCAGTCTCCAGACCTGCTGTGCTGGCCCTGACCCCAGAACACACTGAGACAGCTATTGAGGTTGGGCATGGTGGCGCACCCCTATAATTCCAGGTGGATCACCAAGAGTCCAATCTAGTACTGAGAACCAAAACACCCTGTAGACCCTTCTGTAAAAAAAATTAAAAACACTAAAGAATAAACCATACACATTCTGAGACATGCTTCCTGGGATGAATGACACAGGATCTGTCTTCAAATAGCATGGCCCAAGTACTGTGCAAAACTTTTACATACCTTATCTTTCAAAGAAACTCTTGAATGGTAGCTATAACAAAACTTTGTTATTTATCACCATACGTTTCATAAAATATAGATTAGAATGTGAAAGAAATTTTATTATATTAAATTCAATAAATACTTGTTGGTCTTCATTATTCTTTATGAAGATTATACCATCCCTGTCTTTGAAGACTGACTGTAAGTTGCCTGGATAGACTTGGATGAAATCGACATTTTGCAAGGGAGGTATAAAAATGTAAAGAGCACTGGTAGTCATCATTATTTCAGTGTACTTTTTAACAGAATGGATATTGAACTTTTAGGAACATCAATTGTAATACTAATAATTGTGTACTCAGAGCTCCTTGTGGTTAGATAAAAGCTCTGCAAAGCAGTGGAACAAATCACAAAGGGTTATTTTGCTGATTTTTTTTTAAACTTCAATTCCAAATGAAACAATTATATTTGAAGCATGCATTTAAGAAATGGGTGAATCATAAGGTCAAATTATCTTTAAAATAGAATCAAATGACAATTGAAATGTCTTAGGAAAGACATTTGGCTTAGGAAAGCTGTTTTCTGTTACTTGAGACTCAGCATTTATACATTTGCTGTTTTAAAATTACTTCTAAAGATTATCTTGGTATTATAATGAAATTGCTGTGCAAATATGCCTTAATACATAAAATGAGAGCTATTACAGTGCCCCTTATGGCTCCATCAGGATGCATAAAGGGCTCCTAGTGTCCTCACAGGTCTCTGCAGAGTCTGCCCTCTGGTACCCCAGGTCTGGGCTGCCACAGCCACCACCTCCAGCACGTCGGCCCTGAAATAAAAAGCAAATTCTGAGCACCAGACCAGACTCAATAGATGCAGCCCAAATTCAATCTCAGAAATCAAATACTATCAGAGCTTTATCCTGAAAGCAAGGTTTCTACTGTTAAACAAAACACCAATGCAAACAAACACCGCCTTAAAATGCCAATTGAGTAGAATGCTAATTATCAGGAAAAAGACATACTACAAAGGTAATATTTCCAATATATCCACAGCTGACTTTCTTCAAGGACTATAAATTGATTTTAGAACACCTGAAGTTATTTCTAGAGATAAGAGTTTCTATTGGAAAAATGATTTATACAAAAAAAATGCATTTAGCCATGAAAACAGACTTTATTATTTTGTACATTTTTTCTTCAGAAAATAACAAGTCATCACCAAGCATGCTTTTTCTTCTCATAAGTATTTTTAAAACTTAGTCAAAGAGTCAAGTAAATTATATTTATTGACCTTGTATTTCATGCAGAATTTCTTCTTTTAAGCTCGGTAGCCAAAATTCTAACTAAGTAATCCTGAGAACTATATTTGCGAAGTTGAAAAGCATATCTTGAAACTCTAAATTACACTTTACAGTTCATAAGTTACATAGCAGTTATGTAGTTCATTAATTTAAATAATCTACCAAAATTTACAAAAGGCATCCTCATAATCACAATATGATAATCCTATAATTTTATGATTTTACTGGTAGAAAAATGAAACACACTTTCAAAAACAGATTCTAAGAGAATAAGAAAGGTCATTACGCTGCACACTGTTATCTTCAAAGTAGTCGCTGAGTAAAAACACAAATCTGAACGTTTTCTTACAAAACAAGAAAGGAGCACATCACATGCACCTTCTTTTCAATGATCTAAGATAAACTCTTAGTGTTAATGAAACAAATTAATTTATCTACTGAATTAATCTTTAAGAAGCAGAATGCGTGATTTGGGGATGTATTTGAATTTCTCTTTGTTTCCTGTTCCTCTCTCTTCTATTTTGTTCTCTATTCATCTACCTGAGTTCACAGAAGAGAAACCATGCGAACCCACTAGCTGAATCTGACAGAACATTTTTAGGGTATTCGCAGTTTATAATAAATTCTCCCATATGTGGCATTATTTACATAGCTTGCACAACGAAAGCCAGAGCAAGAAAAGTCTTTTTGTCTTGTACAGTAACAGCATTCTACTATTTAAAAAAATAATATGGAAGATAGGACAACTCTGAAAATTTTGCATTAATTAAACTATTCCGAATTCATTTGTTCAAGAGGGTAGAATTACAGCTGATCTTACTGATGTTCTCTACTGAGCTGTCTGCATGATAGCACACATGCCTTTGATGATATCAACCTCAAAATAAAGTGTTTTAGTTTTTGCATGTGTGTGTGCAGGGTCTCGCTACACAGGCCCGACTCATAGTGATTCTCCTGATGATTACAGGCTCGTGCCACCGCGTCCGGATTCCATCGCCAGCTCAGCGCTCCCAGGGGAGAGGCCGGCAGAGCCAAGGATCGAACCCTGGCCCCTGCGCTTACCTAAGCAGATGCTTAGTCTGTTGAGCTATTCCACCGTCTCTAATATAAACTGTTTTAATCAGTATAGGCCGCAAATATAGAAGGTTTTTCAGCTATAAAAATTGAGCAATTAGAAAAGAAACTTAGGAGTGTTGAATTCAAGATAGCTACGTGTTTCTATATTAATTTCAGTTGTGTCTTCTCGTAATGAAATCTAGTCTCTGTGAAAATCTATTTGCTTTAACTAAATCCTCCCACCCGATAGGCGACATAAAGCCATGCTAGTCATTTTGAAATTGTGAAAAAGAAGGAGGTAATAATGTGTTGTGTTCGACTCTACTGCTCCAATTCATTTCAATGAGAATCAGTCAATAAAAAGTCCCTGTTTCAGCAAAGGCGGGAGAAGAGACAAAAGGACCTAATGAAATGATCTGTTTACAAAATGCTAAGTGAGGGTTCTATGAGAAAGCAGATTAAGTCCAATTTTGGTTTACTAATGCAATTTGGGAAGTCTTATCCGCTCCCACTTTGGCTTCCCAATTTTTTTTTTTTTTCCTTTTTTTTTAAATGGACTGAGCGGTGTGGTCTGCTGTTCCTATTTTCTCCTAAATCAGGAGCCATCTAACTTTCTTTCTTTTCAACTTTGCTACAGTATTTCTAACTAGCCCAGAAGAGATAAATCAACGCCTGAACTGTAACCTTACACTTATATACTTGTTAAATGACTTTTTTACAGTCTGTTATTGCTAGAAATTGGATTGCTTTTAAACTAATGCTGTCTGGCAGGCAAAAGTGAGTGAAACCGCAGAGCCTGGAGGAACACTAATTACTTGTTTTAATTAGCAGCAACTTTCACTAGAGTATAATCTCCCGACAGGCCACTTTTTGGTAGGTGTGGAAAAAGAAATCATGTAGGAACAAACTAGGAATCTTGAGCTCCTTCCTACAGGAGAGCAGAACTCTAGTCCCAGCAGACAGACCCTGCGGATCAAGGCTCCCAGCCCTCAGGGAACGGGCCTCCAAGACCAGGCTGCCAAAGTTCTCTGGCAATCAACTGCACAATAGAGCCCCTTATTTTATGCTGCTACATCATAAAAGTAGGGCCTTTTGTTACGTCTCCACCCTTAAAAGCATCTTAATCCCTTTCTTGTCAGGCCAGTCTATGGCAAATTCCACTGAGACATCCCTTTCACCACAGGACTGACTTGACCCACTCTGAAAGCAGCACCAAGTAAAGCTGGTGCTTTTTTCCCTGTTGCTGCTCTCCAGAGAACATTAAATGGTTCTTTTCATTGCCCTCATCCTAGGGGGAGCCCCATTAAGGCCAGAGGATGAAGAATTCCGTCATACAGTCCTGTGACACCACAAGGCTGTCAGGCTGGCTTCCCCTGGCCAGAGAATCAGGCTTGGCTTCCAGCAGGAGGACATGCTGGCACTGAAAGTCGCTGCAGCAGGACTCAGAGGTCACAGGCGAGAAAGTGCAGGTTCCCATGACAAATTTAGTCATCTGCAAAGCCCTCTCGTTTCCCAGCAGCTTTACAACGGCTTTAAGTGCTATCAGCCTCTCCAGGTTCATGCACCTTATTGAAAGTATTTGAGATTTGGAGAGCACAGGAGTGTCCCAATTAGAAACACACACGAGTCACACGTTCAATGAAGTGGAGGAAATTTTCCAGTATGGCAATGCAATTCTTCTTTTACAGACAAGGAAAAATTTTAAGGAATTAAACACTTTTAAAGCAGAGCTTAAATAATAGACTAAACATACACAGAGAAAAGTGGGGGTAGCAATATGGGAAATAATAACATTTCTCCTGGATGTGGGAAAATTAGTTTAATTTGTGCATCAAAGGGCCTGGAAAAACCTACATTACAACTTTATTATGAGTTTTGATTACTGTGATCCAGATTCCTACAGGGCTTGACATACGCTTTATATTAAAAAAAATTGAAACAGACAACTTCCTTCTCAAATTAAAAAAAAATACATTGAAAAGTAGTTTTCACTGAATTCTGTGATGTATAAACCAAATTAAAAATAGTATTTTGGGGCCAGGGAGATAGCTCATTGGAATAAGCGCTTCCCTGACAAGTGCAAGGGCCTGAGTTCAATCCCCTGTTCTGCCCACAAAAAAAGTTTTTCCATAAAGTCTACCAGTGTTTAGTCTTCTTTTTTAATTTAAGGGACTCTATATTACATTGCAGTTCCTTTCCAAATGATACTGAAAACTGGAATGTATAGTATTTCACACAAATGACACAATTGTGTAAAAACTTCTACAAGCCTTATAATATTTTTCTATTTCTCTGACCTTTATATTTCTGTGACCTGATTGTAATTACTTTTTAATTTTTTTTTCAATTTGTTACACATTTCTCAATTAAAAAATTAAGTGCTTTATTTAAATATCTCTATTCTTTGCCTGGGAGTATTTTATATTTGTATAAATATGCATATTGAAATATTATAGGAAAATGCTCTATGTAAAAGTGTATGACATGTCCCATATCATAGGAATATGTTTTATGCATATAAT
The DNA here is from genome assembly GCA_004027165.1 of Ctenomys sociabilis. Taxonomy (NCBI): domain Eukaryota; kingdom Metazoa; phylum Chordata; class Mammalia; order Rodentia; family Ctenomyidae; genus Ctenomys; species Ctenomys sociabilis. Next base: position 203,791 of record PVKA01000332.1, on the reverse strand, counting down.
TTAGTAGAGTAATACACATACATTCATATATCTCTCAGTAAAAAAAACTAACATTTTTGGATATGTGAGAAAGAATGAAAAGATAGTGAAAACCCAACACATCAATTTTATAATACAACAGATGCTGATTTTACTATTGCTCTTTTACTCAGATGAAAATATTATCCCTGGTTTGTTTTGATGTAACATGAAGGGTAAAACAAAATTCTCAGATAGGTGATGTTAGTCTGTGTTTATTGCAGTGATATCCCTCTCTAGAAATCTCATCTTAGCTTGCACATTACTGTTTGGTAAAAAGTGAAAATGTACAAGGGATTCCTCCAGGCTTGCTGAATATTTAGGCTTGGTGTTGCTTTTGGGTGGCAGACTGGTGGCTACGGAGAACAAGGGTCTGGCTGGAATGTCCAGGACATACAATGCATAAAGTACCAAACAGAGACCTGAAGCAGAAAACATAAAGGCACAGCATAAAAGAACAGTTGAAAGGGGCATTGTGAGAAGGGGGTGCTGGGGAGAGAAGGTTGGGGAGGCTCCCTGCTCCTTCTTGTCCTATACAGCAGGCTGCAGAAGAACCCCAGTGTCCTCAAATGAACTGACCATCTCCCCTAAGAATATTTAAATCACGAAGCCTAAATATTTACAGTCATTTAAGGCTCTTTAAAAAATTAATTAGTGGTCACCGGACTGCCATCCTTAGTTGTCTTGTGACTTCTTGTCCCCGCGTATTTTCTCTGAGACACTCTGAGGTGTATGCTTAAATGTTTAGTGTGGTTTAATTATGTGAAGAAAAGTGGTTTACTTTGTAAAACTTACCTGTGATGTCAAGAGCAAGAACATCAAGTGAGATGCCAACTCAAACACAGTTTACTTCGGCTGTCAAGCTTTAATCTCTGGGAAGGATACCTTTGGAGTACAACTTATTTTCCCTGCTGTTAGATGGGCAAAGGGAACTTACATTGGAAGGGGTATTTTTCATAATCTACACTACAGCATAAGTGAGATGACCAAGTGTAAGCTGGAGAAAAAAAAGAAATACTTTATTTTTTTTTCTTTCTTTCTCACTAAATATCAAGGTATTTGTGATTTATAATCTTGAAGATTCTTTAGGTAGCTGTCTTGAGGGGAAATAAACCTTGAATATCCATGAGGGATTCAATTACAATTTCCAAGTGTCTTCTGAATTCCGTTATTAACTATTTCATTGCAGTGAATGATGATTAGTCTCTTGAGGAAACACTATTAATAATACAATTGTAAGATCACATGTAATTACTGAAAATAGAAGTATAAAACACAAACTTATTTTGGTATTATATATGTGTTCATGTATATGTTATATAACTGATAGGCTATTTGCTAGGCCTTAAAAAACAGGAAATATTTCTTTTAAGATAAGAAGTGATAGAAGTATGAATCTTTTTATTAATTAAACACTACAGTCTATATCCCTAGGACACAGGGCCCTTGCCCATGACATGTGAGGATATACGCACTTGCCATTTTGCTACTTGAATTATTCTTATGTTAGAGGAGGATTTGTTCCTGGTTTCAAATATAAAATCCGAAACCAAGTTTCTTTGTATTTGAGGAGATAAAATGATTAGTATTTTAATTTCAAATCATCTTATTAATACTTAGGCATTTTCTAATTGCTCAGCTCTGTTCAAACTGTGGAATAAATCAAGCTGAGATTTATTGTTAGCTGGGCAGGGCTGGGTTCGTGTGTACTCTCAGTGCTAGGGAGGCTGAGCCAGGAGGATCTCCATACACTCATGGGCATCAGTGAGTTCAGAACCATCTGGAACTGTGCGGTAAGACCCAGTCTGGAGACAAACAAATAAGTAAATAAAGCAAAAAACAGAGTTGTATCATTTGTATTCTTTCAAATATATATAGTTTACATCAATAGACAGATTTTATATTATTAATAATTTCACAAGGTACTTCAGAAACTTTTAATGTAGAATTTCCAGTAAGTTTTCTCTCTCTCTCTCTGTTTCTGTTTTTCCATCTGTCTCTGTTTTTTTCTCTCTCTCTTTCTGTGTTTCTCATTTTCTCTGTCTCTGGTTCTCTCTTTCTGTCTCTCTGTTTCTCCCTCAGCCTCCTACAGACATGCAATAATACATTCAGCAGGGTATTCTTTTGAGCGAACAACTTTGTGCTCAGACCTAGAGTTTATATAGTTGAAACTTTTCACCACTCCTTCAGAAATCTTTAAACATTGTATAAATGATAAGTGGGAGAAAAATTTAGAAAACCAAAAAGCAGATGTAATTTTAAAGCATTATTAAACAAGGCCAGCCAACATTTTGGCCCTAGCCTTTCAAGGTCAACGAAGACTCAGGACATAGGAGAACCTGTACTGCAACATCATGAAACTCAGATGAGCTCCAAATTTTCTGAACAAGGAGATTATGGAGCCACAGAGGAAAGAGATTGAAGTTCTATAGTGTGCCTGGGGAGAGTCACATGAAGAGAAAACTTTCTCTCAAGCTCTCACAGAGGGCAAACTGGTCAAGCATTGTCTGTGACTCATCCACATGGATGACATAGACAAAGGAACTACAGAATAATGTACAGGACTACAAGATAATCCCTGAGAGGACTTCACTGACCACATAGGAAATATAAAGTTCATGTGTTGGTATATAAGTCTTGATCTATCTAGGTCTTAACCATCCAGCAGAAAAGTATAAAAATGAAGTATACATCGTGGGGCCATAATATTAAGCTGAGCTGTAAATGACTATGGTCCACAATTTCTTTGAATAACTCACTATTGTTGTAGAATGCTGACTGTGTTGGATTGTAGTGTTGAGTTCAAGCACCTAAATTAGTTAAATGACAATAGAGTGCCCACCTTTGACAGGTGTAGACAAAGGAAGGGGTGTAGAAAGAAAAAATCATGATGTGTGTGTATAGACAGTACAGTTGGGATAGATAACGCTGTGCTTCTGCATAATTCTATGAAAGGCAAGATTTGCACTAATGGTGGTTGGACAGGATATTATGTCTGCTTCTAGTACTACGGTCATCCACTAGGAAAATAATTATTGAATTTTTGATATTATTCAGGTATAAAAAATAAGATAAGTAAGCAGCTACACTCTTAATTCACTGATTAGAGATATCTGCTAAAATAATATCTGTAAATATAATATCATGTATGCACCTTTTACAATACCAAAACATTATGAAAACAGTTTGCAATGTATTAATTTATCGAATCTGTCTTGTTACGGTGTCTTGAAACTGTCTGATTGACATTTGTAGTTCAATAAAATAAAAAATAAAAAGTAAAAAATAGTTGTAAGTAGTGAGCTGTGTGAGACAAGTACACTTACCTATAATATCTTAAAATATAGAAATAAATTATTAAAATGTTATGAAGAATGGGGGTAAATGAAACAAAATTTGCTTAACTACAGAATTTCAAAATATAGAAAGCAAAAGTTAGACATGTTCATAATTAAGTACATACGTAGTTTTAATTGATATAACATTTTAGATGATATTGAATAAATTCTTTATAGCAGAATAATATTCTTTATTTTTCATAATAGTTCCTTCAATTAAGTTACATTTTTCCTGATATGTAGATGGAGAAACTAAGAATTCAACAAGTGAAATTAGGAAATGTGAGGAACAGATTCAAAGGGAGACTGTCTGACTCCAAGTCAATGCTTTCATCCACAACTGAACCAAAATACTCTGCAAAACTCTGAGAGCCCTCAAATGTATGCACAGTGACATAAGGATGAAATCCACACAGGATATAAATTAAATTAGAGAGTTTGAAATGTTTGTTTATGAATAATATGGACTTTGAACTGCATTACCACAACAAAATGTTACCATAAATATAGTTTCTAGCTCAGGAAACTTTTCAACAGATAGTTTCAATTTTTATGCAAAACTTATGGATCAAAATTTCTGTGCTTTATCTCACAAACTTTCTGTGGATTATGTCACTGTATTGTGAGATAATCCATTACACAATATTCCACAGCTGGAAAAAAACAGTTCTCTTATATGTGAAATACTTCATTTGTGGCTCTTCCGAATTATAATCTTATCTCCTCAAAATTTGTTGACTAATAAAGATAAGAGAATCAGACCTCATGAAATTGTAGTACAAAGTACTTGATATTTAATAGGCATTTATTGATTGTGCACTCCATTTACTATGCAAGCACCGTACTGTCTACTTAGTGTGAGAACCTGAAAGAGTAAATAAAAAATAGAAAAAAAAGAAGAAGAAAAATTAATGTACTATGACCATTAGGCTCACATACTTCAGCAAAAACATCAGAATTGCTGAGTCAATAGTGATAAATCACAGAGTAAGTACAACATGCATTCACAGTAGTCTAAAAAGATACAGTGGGACTTATTCTGGTTGGAAAATTTTAGGAAGATTCCAAGTTTAAAAAGTGTTTGCACTTAATATGAGTAAATCTTTAATCTGGTTTACCATACCAAATTTTAGTCAGGAACTGATGATTTGAGTAAGATTTGATGACTTGAAAAGGAATAAATGTCCTTTCTCTGGTATGGCAGATAGCCATACAGCATTTTACTTTCTGGAATATATTTTCCTTTACATATAATTGTTAGAGAGCAATTTCCTACTATTCTTTTATATAGTTTAAAAGTAGGCTTATGGTAGGAGATTTTTCTTTATCCAGCGATCAAGCATGGTATTTAACAATGTGCATAATATACAAGGTTGAACACATGATGGTAAATTCTTTAACATTTCTGAGGAGGGAGGTTGGTCAGTTTTCCCACCATTTCACCTGGATAGTCTTTCCCTATAATGAACAATGCAGGGTGCCACAGGTGATGCTATTGGACTTCCAAGGCTAGCATATAAAGAGCTAACACATTTATACTGCTTTAATAGCTTGCTTGACCCTGGAACCCTGAGCTGCTCCAATAACAAGTTTGACCAAGCAAACTTGCAGTCCACCTTAGTCTCTGGTAATCAGGATTTCCAGTTCATCACGACCTTGTCTCAACACCATGCTTGAAATCTGAGGTGCTGTTACAAGTGACTCATGTCCACCCCACATGGAGGGGATTCAGTCACCTAGCCTTGTTCCAAGTTCCCAACCCACAAAGTCATGAGTTATAATTCGCTGGTTGTTGTTTTTAATTGAGTATATTGTGAGATAATCCATTACACAATATTCCACAGCTGGAAAAAACAGTTTTCTTATATGTGAAATACTTTATTTGTGGCTCTTCCAAATTATAATCTTATCTCCTCAAAATTTGTTGACTAATAAAGATAAGAGAATTATGAGTTGGGGATATATATATATATATATATATATATATATATATATATATATATCATCAGACCTCATTCTACCAGAACATTATATTTATCACAATTACAACAATCAGGTAGTGTATTTTAATTTGTTCTTGGTGGGGATTACTTCTTGAAGTCTTAGTTGTAAAATCAAAAATATGTTCCCAAAAGAATTAGTTTATTTATTTTTCTTTATTTTTGATGGAACTGAGGAGAATTAGGAATTAGTTTATTTCTTCCCACATTTTGTTTGAACTCTCCAGTGACACAAGAGTCAAATGGAGAAAAATGTTTCAATAAAACAGAATTGAGGGTGTATCTCTTCTCAGTGTGGGAAAGTAGCACATTTCTAGTGATCACAAGGAGCCTGAAATGCTTCTGTAGAAAGCATAGGACTCGAGTACAGTTCATATTCTCGTACATGGCATGAGCACACAGCAAGGAAAGTCACAATGTCTTACTGTCACGGCCAAGAGACAAAATTTTGACCAGGTGATTTTTCCCCTGAAATTATGTAAATGATGTTTGCAAGGTGGGCACTTATTGGATAGTATTCCTCATCAACCACTTCCATTTAGTGAGGGTAACTTTCACAAGGTTAGAGCCAATTCACATGGAATGAGCTTTAGTTCATGGACAAGCAGTCAATTAATTTATAAGTGAGCTCAAGTGATAAAACATGACCAAAAGCCTGCTACTTGAAAAAAATAAGTTTTGTTGATTTGTCATGTATTGTAAAGACCAGTGCTGACTCCTGGAATAATTTCACAGCAACCTGGCTACTAATACAATATAATAAGATAGAAAAAGTATTGAAAAAAAAGGTTACAAAGGTATGGACTCATATTCCTCCTTTTCTTACCCTATTGCATGTGCCACAGTTGTCCGGATATGACCAGTTTTCCTTCTTCTCATCTCTCATCTCTGGGGAGAGGTAGAAGTCCCAGGATAGGACTCCCAGGAGGATAGCAGAGCTATGAGGCAGAGAGACCCCACATCACCACATCACCACATCAATTCTCGCTGGCCATACACTGTTGTTGCATTCTTCTGAGAGTGAAAAAAGTGTAGCTCATCAAGTGCAACATCCCTCAGGGCTTTCCAGCCACACAACACATTGCCCTCTCACAACATTCCCCTCTTGTTTCAAATTCATCCCATCACACTTGGTGATGTATCTGTTCCTGTAATAAGTTTGTTTTAAAATGTGAGCATTTGCTATACTGTAGGGTTGCCTCTTTGCTGTCAGAATCACTTGATTAATGTGATCCCATATATTCTAGGCAGCCTAGACAATCTCAGTCTCTAAAGAGATAAGTATATGATTTTAAAAATAAATCACTGAAAATGACCATCAGATGCTACTAAGGAATTTCCCTCTTTGGTTTTCTGTTTCTGCTCACACTGTCTGCATTTCCGCCATTCAATGGCTTTGTTGTCTCCTTGTGGATAATTGGTTTCCACCTTAAGTGGAGCTAGAATCCTCAAAGATTTCCTGTGTAGTCTTCCTTCAGCTGAATGAGGAATATGATTAAATTTACTTCATTTTTGATCACCATAAAAACAGCCTAAACATAATTTGTGTGGTTCTTAACTTGAGCCTTGCACTGTGCTAGGGAATTTTTCAGAGTCTAACCAGGAGATAAAAATTGCACTCCTAATTGGCACAGTAAAATTTAAACATTGAGATTGTTTAACTACCAAAACGAATTTATCAGGGGTTCCATGCACAATGAGATAAAAAGTGCAGAAAACAGCTATTACACAGGCCTAAAGGAAAGTAAGGAAGAAGGACTGAGGACCTGAGAGGAGTCACTCAGAAAACAAGAACAAGCCCCTCTGGAGGAAGCGTTATGAACAGAGCAGGGTCCTGCCAGGCACAAACTGCTGAAAGGAAAAGTGGCCTGGGCTAGACCTGAAGAGCAGCCCGAAGAAAGACTCAGAAGCTACTCAATGCAGGTCAGTTTTTCTCTCAGCCTTAGGAAGGTCTCAGAAAATGAATGAGAATCTTCGTAGAGGTTCCAGTCAAGCCTGACCTGGTCCCTTCTGATGGTTTCCCAAGTCATTAAAAAATCTATCTTAGGGTTTGCTCTATACCTGATTATTGTATCATTGTATCTGATCACTTTGCCCCCACTTTCTCTTCTCCTACACTATTCCCTTTCACAACAGCCCCTAAAATTTTTCATTATGTTTCCTACCATCTTTCCTTTATTTTGCTCATTTCTTTACTTATAGTTTAGCTTTTTTGTAGTAGGGAAGTTATTCAATATTTAACTTTCTATGCCTGATTTATTCCATTTATCATTATGATTGGGAGTTCCATCCATTTTCCTGTAAATGACATGATTTTATTCTTCTTTATGATTGAATATTATTTCATTGAAAAATGTATTTTATATAAGCAGCTAAGGTTTAAGACAAACATGACCTTTATGCATCTCAAACGTACACTAATAAAAAAAAATCTAAGAAATACATATAAATAATACAAGCCATTATATCATGAACACTCTCTATTTTTTGTCTTGGGGATTTAGTTTGGAAGACAAGGGTGGCTTAAAATTTAAAAACCAAATCAACATCATGGCACACATTAAAACATTGATATAAAAGTTCCAGTCTGAATTAGTGCAAGTTGTTTTTTTTTTCAAGAGAACAGATTTCTCATAAAAAGAATTCATCAGAAAGAAAGGAAATTTTCTGTTATTTGCCAACGGATGTGGAAACACCTACCCTGGCTGTCCTACCTGAAGGTGAGGACTAAAGTCTGTGCCCAAATGGAGCCATGTTACCACTGATGACACAGTACTGTAACAAGGAATCCAAAATAATATAAAAATGCTCTGCTCAAAAGAAAAAAATTATATTTCTACAACAGTGAGATACACAGTCAATATCTAAAAAGTAAGGATGAAGTGCAAGAATGCCTCTACTCTTTTGCTTTTGCCTAGTAAAACTGATTTTAGACAAGTGGCTTCTTGAGTTATAAGATGATAAACTTGTACTGTTTTAAAAAAAACAATTGCAACAAAACCAGAACTGTGTAAGAGTGCAGGAGCACTGATCATTTAGTAAGGTCTGCTTTTAAATTTTACTTATCTTATCCCACTGTTTTTATTAACTAGTCTAACATCAGGTCAGGTGGAGAAAACTTTCAGGGGTCCTACTGCCATAATACAAAGCAGAGCAAACACAGTTTCAGGACTAAGAGCCAATAATGTGTCAGTTGGCTGTAGAAGTCAAAGCATAACAATAAAGTCCTCATTTCCCATTTTCCCCTCTTGAACTGAGATTTAAAAGGCAATGACAATAGATATCTCACTTACTTTCTCATTGCTAGGACAAAATGTCCCTCATCCACAGGATAAAGAAGAAAGCCTCAGCTCAGAGTTAATAGAGGATTGAGTGCACTGTTGGCTGACTACAAAGCAAAGCAGAACAACAGGGGGGCTGGGTAGCAGAGAAAGAAGCTCAGAGCCCAGCAGGCAGCATGTGGCAAGCCTTCTTTCTTTCCCTTTTTATTCCACCCAGGCTACAGGCTTGTTGGTTGGTGCCACCCACATAATGTGGGTCTTCTTCTTTCAGTAATCCATCATCTACATGCTGAACTCTGCTAAAACAATTAGTGAACTAATCTGATATGGTCATACAGTCAAGCCACTTCCCAAGAGCATGACTTATGAGTGGATGACACTTTGGAGGAATTCGTAGATAAAAGCCATAACAACAGATTTAGATAAATACTATGATAAGCAATATAAAATATATAGGGTAACATAGAAAAAGGCTCTTAATCCAGAGTAAGGGCTTGAGGGATTGATTATGGAAAGGAAGGTTGACACTTTGGCTGTAGTGCAAACAATGAGAATTAGTTCAGTGCTGGGGAGATGGCTCAGTGGAGTAAGCACTTTCCTGGCAATCGCAAGGGCCTGAGTTCAATCCCTGGTTCCTCAAAAAAAAAAAAAAAAAGAGAGAAAGAGAATTAGTTAGATGGGGCAGGGTTAAAGAAGGAGAGCTTTCTATGAAGGGGAAATAGCAAAGGTAGAGTCAGAGTGAGAAGATTGCTAACATGAAAAATTTCAAGTTCATGATGAATTGATCATATAATAAAAGGTAAAATACACAAGCTCACTGGAAGAAAGATAGCCTCTTTAACAAATTCTGCTGGAAAACATGGCTTTCTACATGCTGAAAACTAAAACTTGACCCAGCTCTATCACCATGTACTAAGTTAAAGTCAAAATGGATTAAAGATCTACACATTAAAACAGAAACACTCAATCTCCTGGAAGAGAAAGAGGAACTCTTGAAGACATAGGGGTAGGTAAAGAGTTCATGAACAAACATATATTCACACGGGAAGCACTTGAAAGAATCAACAACTGGGATCAACTCTTCTTAAGGAGCTTCTGCATGTCAAAAGAAATTGTCAACAGAGTGAAAAGACAACCCACAAACTTTGAAATAAGCAATCAGACAGAGGACTACTGTCTAGAATATATAAAGAACTAAGATATAACAGGGCCCTCAGATTTAAAGACCCAATTCAGAAGTGGGCATCTGAGATGAATACACACTTTTCAGAGGACGAAATTAAAGAAGTTCAATAAATATGCTTCACATCACTAGTCATCCATGAAATGCAAATAAACACAACACTGAGATGCCATCTCACTCCAGAAAGAATGACTATCATAAAGAAATCAACCAACAACAAATGTTGGAGAGCTTATGGAGAAAAAGGAACACTTCTCCACTGATGGTAGGAATGTAGACTGGTACAACTATTGTGGAGGTCAGTGTGGAGACTCCTCAAAAGAGTAGGACTAGAAATCCCATTCAAGCCGGCTGTCCCCCTACTGGGAATTTTCCCAAAGGAACTGAAAACATTGTATCATAGTGATATATGTGTACCCATGTTTATAGCAATGCAATGTGTGATAGCAAAATCTTGGAAACAACCAAGATGTCCATCGCATGAGGAATGGTTGAAAAGATGTGGTATTTCTATATAATGGAGCATTACTCAACTGTTAAGAATGATAAGTTTGAGGCATTTATACTGAAGTGCATGCCACTTGAACATATACTCATAAATGAAATAAACCAGACACACATGTGTAAATATCGTATAGTCTCCCTAGTATAAGAAGCAAAAAGCAGAAATACAAATGGAAACATACAACAACAACTAAACTCAATTGAGTCCGATAAGCCAAAGTGAATGGCATATGCTGCAGGATACTGATCAACTTTTCTTCTGGATGGTTAACAACCTAAGTTCACACATCAAAGTTGGAGAAATAGAAGAGCCACAAGGCCAGCCAACATTTTGGCCCTAGCCTTTCAAGGTCAGCGAAGACTCAGGACAAAGGAGAACCTGTACTGCAACATCATGAAATTCAGTTGAGCTCCAAATTTTCTGAACAAGGAGATTATGGAGCCACAGAGGAAAGAGATTGAAGTTCTATAGTGTGCCTGGGGAGAGTCACATGGAGAGAAAACTTTCTCTCAGGCACTTACAGAAAGCAAACTGATCAAGCATTGGCCATGACTGATCCACATGGATGACACAGAAAAAGGATCTACAGAATAATGTACAGGACTACAAGATAATCCCTGAGAGGACTTCACTGACCTCATAAGAAACATAAAGTTCATGTGTTGGTATATAAGTCTTGCTCTATCTAGGTCTTAACCATCCAGCAGAAAAGTATAAAAATGAAGTATATATTGCAGGGCCATAATATTAAATTGAGCTGTAAATAGCTATGGTCAACAACTTCTTCAGATAACTCACCACTGTTGTGGAATGCTGGACTGTGTAGGACTGTGTTGTCAAGCACCTAAGTCAGTTGAATGACAATGGAGTGCCCATCTTTGACAGGTGTAGACAAAGCAAGGGGTATAGAAAGGAAGAATCATGATGTGTGTGTATGGACAGTACAGTTGGGATAAATAATGCCGTGCTTCTACATAATTCTATGAGAGGCAAGATTTGCACTAATGGTGGTTGGACAGGATATTATGTCAACTTCTAGTACTATGGACAACCATTAGGAAACTATCAAGGTAGAAAGTATTAATTATTGAATCTTTGATGTAATTCAGGTATAAAAAATAAGATACGCAAACAGCTACACTCTCTTTATTTGCTGACAAGAGACATATGGTATAATAATGTCTGCAAGTATAATATCATATATGCATCTTCTATGATACCAAAACATTATGAAAACAGTTTTCAATGTATTAATTCATAAAAAAAAAATACAGCAAGATGTAGTCTTAGGAGGGAATCATGAGAGAGGTGACTCATCTGTTATTTTTAGTTTTTATTAGTAGATGTAAGAAAATCCTGGGACAATGAGGCAGGACAGCTGCAAATTGGAATCTAGTCTGGGCTATTAAACCGCAAAAGGAAAATAATAAAAAGGCCTATGAAGAAGCTTGGGGTGAAAACCCTGAGTTCAATCCCATGTACTATGAAAGACAAAACAAAGATGTTGGTGGAGGGGAGTCAAAGTCCTAACTATAATCCTGAAATCCCGTTGCCAAGGTGAATTCAATGTAAGTTCTACAAGGATTAATCTCTTTCTTCACTGGTGAATCCTAGATACAATTAATGTTTGACACATTGGACAACCTTAAAGCTGACTGCTGCATGCAAAATGAATGAATGAATGAATGAATGAATGAATGAATGAATGAATGAATGAATGAATGATTGAATGAATGAATGATGGGCATTTATTGTAGTAAAGCATGGAGAGTACAAAATTTGAGTTTTTAGCTGTGGAAAAACTACATGAATGCAAAATTCACCCCTAAAAGAGTGTTCTGTGAAAAACAAAAACAAATACAAAAACACAAGTGGTGTTGATAAATACCAATGCCTGGACAGCATGGAAAGTCTGGATATAATCACCTAAGAAAGCACAGCATGGTGGTGGATGCCTCTAATCCTAGAATTCTGAGAGGCTGACGCAGAAGGATAACAAGTTGAAATTCAGCCTGGCAACTTAGCAACTTACTGATGTTCTGTCTGAAAATATACAGCAAATAAGACAGGCTGTGGATGCAGGTCACTGCAAAAGTCCTGTGTTCAGTTCTTCTTCTATGGGAAAAAAGGAGAGTACAAGTGGAATAGAAGGGATAATAGGGAAAGAAGCTTATGGCAGAATTTAGGAACTCTATACAGTTAAGATAGGAATCCAGTAAAAATTCAGAGATAGAAGAGCTTAAATAAGAAATTTGAGGGATGGTATGAAAAGAAAAGCAGTGAGAAGATCCAGAAAGAAGTGATCAACAGTTTCAGATGAAGCGTGAGTTGTCTGAGTATACTTTTAACTGGATTTTCATAGTTACATCTGTTGTGTGTTTGATTCCAGTAAGGTTTACCAACGGCTGTCACTAACCATTTTACTCCCTCCTTAAAAATATTCTTTCATTATCTTCCAGTTCCCTACTCTGAAATCAATTTCAAAAACAACAAATAAGGCCCTCCCTCTAGAAGGGACTATGTATTTTTTCCCAATTGAATTTATTCCATTATTCAGCTTTGGTGATGGTATCTGTGTATTCTGTAGCTGATCAATAAACCCTGTGGAACAGACCATAAGGTTTCTGTGGACACAATCTACGTCTGATTCTTTGTATCTCCACAGATTTATCATGATGCTTAACTTAAAACAATATAAAGCATGTTAAGCAAGAACCATATTATATTCACTGAAATAGATATTTTTTCTGAAAATTTCATTTACAATAGATGTTAAAATTTAGGAATAGATAAGACCATTTTATTGATATAGTGGATTTTTTCAAATTATTTTTTGTTTATTTACTGTATTTTAGGAAAGGGTCTACAAGGTGTACAGTGTCTCACTACTAGATGGGACCCATAGTGATCCACCTGTTTACAGCCTCCCAAGAGCTGGGATTACAGCCACCATGCCCAGTCTCAATTGCCATCTCAGTGAGCCCCTAGGGCAGGGCCAGCAGCGCAGGCCCTGGGGATCCAACTCTCAGCTCCTGCACCTGAGCAATTTGACCAGCCCTCAAGTTACTTTTAAAAAGTAACTTGAAGCAGGGCGTGGTGGCGCAGGCCTGTAATCCCAGCACTCGGGAGGCTGAGGCAGGAGGATTGTTGTGAGTTCGAGACCAGCCTGAGCTACAAAGTGAGCTTAAGGCCAGCCCGAACTGCATAGTGAGACCCTGTCTCAAAAAGACAAAAAAAAAAAAAAAAAAAGCAACTTGAATATCAAGTAAAAAGGAAAAAGGAAAATCTTGAATATCAAGTCAAACATATACCAAAAAACATAGCATTATCATGCCCTACACCTCATGAGTGGAGAAAACCAGTACATGTCTGTTTTATTATACTGTCTTGAGTTCTTATCAGCCTTCCAATTGGTGTCAGTTTTGTGAGGCTGAGTCATTGTTATACTGCTTTGATAACATTTTGTTTTATTTTATTATTTCTTTTTGAGATAGGGTCTCACTATGCAATTCATGCTGGCCTTAAGCTCACTTTGTAGCTCAGGCTGGTCTCAAACTCACAACAATCCTCCTGCCTCATCCTCCCCATTGCTGGGATTAAAAGCATGCGCCACCACACCTGGCTGTATACATTTTAATTATATGATTTGGAAATGATATCAAACCAAGGACTGTGGAATGGTGAGGGACAGATGATAAGTTGCAGATGGCAGAACAGGACTTTGAATGAAGCTGGCAAGTTGCAGTGATGGGTTAAAGTAAATGAGATGAAGTTTAACAAGAAGAACTCTGAAGGATGCATTACTCTGGGGGCAGCAGAGGGGTGAAGAGTGGTGGGAGGGCTTTAACCCTCGGGGAGAGAAGAAATGAGTGCTTGAACTCTGTTAATGGGAGTGGATGTGAGTGCCACAGAGCACTCAGCCTGCACGTGCTTGACAAGGGGATGGAGACAAAGGTGAAGTAGAAGGAATCACATGAGAATTCAAGCGTTTAAGTGAGGCTAAACCAGAAAGTTGAAGATGCTGGCAGAAGCAGAGAGGTCAGAGGGGGACCTGGCTTAGGAACTGGGTGAAAGCAAGCATAGTTATTTCAACTTTGGATATGCAACTGCTTCTAGTGCAAAGAAAGCCATTTATTTTTGAGCATTAGGCTATTGTGGATTTATTCCATTTTAGGCAGGGTTGTCCTTCCCTTCAGGATTGTTAAAGCTACACACAACATTGAATAAGTACTTTGTGCCAGCAATGAAGAAGAGTGCTTCATGTATGTTCTCTTACATAGGTTTCAGAATTTGCATAGAGTCCTCTTGCAGCTGAGGACACTGACACTGACAACCAGGAAAGTTCAAAGATAGCTTAAGACATCCAAATTATAGATGGAAATCACTGGTGTTCATTTTAGTTCCATATTCCGTTTCTAGCTCACTGGCTTGATAGGTGACTCTGCTTCCCATTTTGTCCCCAGCTTGGCATTCCTCTCAGGTGCTGAAGCTAACTATCTTTGGTTTCCCATTTAGGAAGAGCTCTGGCATACTGAATTCTGAGTTAGATTCATTTGGGTAACTAAGTTGACTTTACTTCTCCCTCTCCTTGAAAATTATCTTGGCTGTAATCTGACAGCTGTATCACTGGAAACTCCCACTTCTGGACTTTCTCTAATTATTTGAACATTTTCTTGAAAAAAAAATTATTATTTTTTTTGGGGGGG
Source organism: Ctenomys sociabilis (assembly GCA_004027165.1). Lineage (NCBI taxonomy): Eukaryota > Metazoa > Chordata > Mammalia > Rodentia > Ctenomyidae > Ctenomys > Ctenomys sociabilis. The sequence continues at coordinate 188,760 of PVKA01000332.1, read as the reverse complement.
GCAGAACCAGGGATTGAACTCAGTCCCTTGGTGCTTGCCAGGGAAGCACTTATTCCACTGAGCCATCTCCCAAACCCCCTTAATTTATCACTTTTATAAGCCAAGAAGAGAGGCCAGATCTTCAGCATAGCAGAAAAATCCTGTGACAACCATAAGAAGCAAGGCAAGTAGGTACAGCTTACCACTGTTTTAGGTCCTGAGGACTGAACTCAGAGCCTTCACCCTAAAGTGTATATCTAGAGCTCTTTGGTTTTGATTTAAGGCTGCTTTCACTAAATTGTCCAGGGAGTACTTGAGCATCTGGGCCTCCTTCCTCAGCCTCCCAAACACCTGCAATCACAAGGTCTGTGCCCCATGTATGACTGCATACCTGGCCTAATGATGTTACTCATGCTCTTGGCAAGAGGAAGAGACTACCCTGGGCATTAAGAATGGCAAATACCATATAGAGAGTTCTCTTTCAATTTTCAAATGTGTTGCTGCTAATTACAGAAGTGGCAATACATTTGTTTATGAACCTGAGCTCACCAAAATAATCTGTATGATTTCTTTTTTAAAATTAATTTTATTGAGAAACAAATATCAATGAGACAGTTTCAAAACAGATTAATAGGACAGTTTCATTATTATCTTCTTAGTGATTATTCATAGTATAAGATGTAGACATGATATCCTGTCAAACACTATTAGTACAAATTTTTTCTTCTTGAATTAAGAAAAAGTAACTATATATCTACTCTAACTACTTTGTGTATACAGATACAAAATGGTCCTTCCTTTGTATTCCTTTTTATTTAGTTTTTTTAGAGATAGATATTCCATGCCCATTTAAATGTTGTAAGTACGTGAATTCAGCAAAATCATCCAATATGGTCCAGTGGTCCATGATAGTAGTGGGCTATCCATAGGACTGGCAATGTCAGACGTTGTTGACTTGAGCCTTTTACAGCTCAGCATATTAGTATGGCTTTACTTTTTATACTTTGGTTTTATACTTCTCAGCTGGATGGTTGAGACCAAAATAAAGCAAGACCTATACAACAAGAAATGCAACTTTTGTATCTGACAAGGTCAGTCAAGTCCCCATAGGACTTATTCCATAACCCTGTACCCCACTTTGTATATTCTTTGGCAGTGTCAGCCATGTGGATGAGTCATGGCCATTGCTTGACCAATTTGCTCTTCTGTGAAAGTGTGAGACTCCATGTGACTCTATTTAGGCACACACTACATCATCAATCACATTCTTCTGTGGCCCCATAACTTTCTTGACTAGAAAATTTAGGACACAACTGAGTCACATGGTGTTACAGTACAGGTTCTCCTATGTCCTGAGTTTTCATTGACTTTGAAAGGCTAGGGCCAAAATGTTGCCTGTCCTTGCAGCCCTTCATTTTCTCCAATTTTTGGTCTCTAAGACAGTACTTCTTTATGTAGGCATTGGCTTTGTTTTGTTTAAATATTCCTTACTTAAATTATTGTGGGTCGGAAGGGCTGTATGAGAGTGTCCTAGACCTCAGGCTGCATCTACAATTTTGCCTGCACTTTATAGATGCTTTCTTCGAAGTCAAAGACACTCATACTATTATGACCTTCCATATGTCTCAAGGCAGGAACAGTGCCTGCCACTAGCAATCTTCCTTTATTCCCCAGTGATAATTTCCATCTTTTTAGCAGGACAAGAATACGACTATACTTTTTCAATATTATAGTGTAAAACATGTTTATCAGCTTACATGATGGTTAGGTGGGAGTAGGTGGAGATTGTATTTATACAGAAATTATTCTTAAAGGAACGTATTAGAAACTTCTCTTACTGGGACAGAAATGTTTGGCTCTCTGGTAGCCAACTTGGACTAGTGTCCTGCAAGCAGTAGCAAGGAAGGACACAATGATCAATAACCAGGAATAAACACAGCCTTCACTATAGAGTAGAAACAGTTCCTCACACTTTGCTCATTTTGACTTGTGTATCATTCACAATAATTATGAATTAAGGTTCTCGGTGTCCTCACCTCTACCAGCAGGTAAGGGCAAGGATCAGAGAGCTATGCTGCCCAGGATGGTATTTGACACTGCATTTTACAACCTCTACCTTACTTAGCAAGTAGTGAGCTCAGAATAGTGTCTGGCCATGAAGAGCTCATTAAATGTTAGCAACTATTACTTTTGAGCAGTTACTTTAAATTACTATCCATGCTTCCAATTAACATTTTCCATTAAAGTAATTTATAGTTACTGATGATAAATCTATTTACACATGTAGAAATAGAGACATAGGGAGATAAGTGACTTGCCAAAGATTAAATAGGAAGTGGTGAAGTTTCACTCTAAATCTGTGCTTATAACCTGTCCTGCTCTGTTCTCTTCTGAATGAAAAGCAGAACAGAGCCTCGGACCCACAGTTATTTCATATATTGCTGCACCAGCACTGCAGAACTGACATGCGAACGTTTTCAGCAAAGAATCAAATCCTGTGCACTAAACCAGATAATTTGAGTTTTCTGTCACATGCAGCTAAACTTAATTCCAACTATATAATGTCTTAATTTCTCCCAAGGTTGCTGTCACTTCTCGGTCATTAAATGCATCTTCTTTACAGATCAAAGTGAAGTTCAAAGTAACAGTTCTGCTTGCCCTTTCCATCCCTGTGAGAGAAGATCATTAGTAACACTGGGGAGGAAGCTCTCAGGAAGCTTGTATTTCAGCAGAGTTCCTGTACCCAGAGGAAGCTTGTGGGGGGGACCAGAGATGCCATGGTGCATTTCCCCAGAATTCCTTTATCACCTGCATCAGGAAATCATCATGCACACTGTCACATGCCTGGCATTCAGACTTTGAGTAGCATGCTGGTATCATAGTTTTGCTTTGCATTTTAACCAGTCAAAAGCACTTCTATATTCATTACTAGGAGTATAAGAGAAATACATACTCGACTGGTTTATGTCTAAAGATTCCTGGTGCTAAACTCATGCTTCTAGGAGCCAATACATTTTGAAAAATCATTAACCACTATATTTAATGTCAGTACTTATTTCTTTAGTTCTGTAGGAATAATCTAATAAAAATATGATTTGAGGTTTGTTTCTAAAGGTCAGGTGCCAGGACCCGTCAAAAATTATTTAGTATAAATAAGATAGGTGACATATTGGGCCAAATAATAAACTAATTAAAATTTAAACTCAGAAATAATCGGAATCACTAAAATTTAGTCTATTAGTATTTCTTTTACTTGCAGGTGCTATTAGATAATGACTTTTAGCTACCCAATTGAAATTCATGTACAGTTCAGATACTCTCAGACAAATTCAGTAATCTGTCTAAACATCTAAATTTATATGAGCTCTTTCTGATAATAAAATTTTAAATTCTATTTCATTTTATTTTGTAACTTTTCTTAGATGAGAAAACCTGGGAAATTTCTACTCAGGAGATGACCATTAGGAAAAAAGAAAGAATTATGTTGTTTAAATTTTCGATCAGAATTACCAAACAGAAAACCTTGTAAAAACTGGTCCAGTTTTTGTTACTCTCGCCTAAGAAGTCAAGTGCAAGGATGACTTGATTTAAACTAGAACTCTCTCACATCCACTCTGAGGTAGAACACAGACAAACTAAAGTAAATACCACAAAACATCCTTTGCCTTTGAAACATAACTGCTGTCATAATGACCATCTGTGGATGATAGCTTTTGAGCATCCAGTGACCTATGACATCTATGACAAACTGCGTACCACAGTGCTAGCAACACCTTGTTAAAAGGAAGCCTGAGGCCCGTGAGTTCTCACCCATCTTGTCTTTAAATGCGTGGGTTAAACAGCAACAAGAGGCAGCTTGGACAGAAAACAGACATGGCAGGGGCTAAAAGGAAACAAAATTCTGCTCAGTGACTGCATCCAGCTACACTCCATTGTGCTTTCATCCATTAAACTACCTTAACCTTTGGAAGAGCCAAGCCAGTTAAAATTGCCTAAAAATTCACACATCACAGCACAAGACTTGATTGATTCTTATTTGGAAATTGCAAAGAGGACAGAAGCTTACTGTAATATTTTTAAACAACAAAATACATTTCTCAGTCACCTTTTGGTGCACAGGGAAATTGATGTTGTCCAGAAAGCAAAGTCGACAATAGTTTTCAAAGCCACAAAGTTAGTCTAGCTATGAAATGCAGTAGCACTAGGTCAACCTTGGTAGGGCAAACTAAAGCGTGAATAGACATGGCTTTTTGAAGCATATTTAAAGTTAGCTTTTTTGACCACAACTTCAAAGACTTACATATACAACATAGATCAAAGTTAGTTAACATTTTCTTTACCATATCTCTATTTTTGGACTATAACCCCTTGTTGCTATTTGACACCATAGTGATAACAAAAATGTATGAAGGATAAACATATGCAATGCGATTTGTACATGATAAAAACAATTTTGAACTTATTTTAAATCTCTTGATACCAGGAAAGTTATGCCAACCAGAACTGGAAGACAAGTTGATATAATGATCAATAAGCTCAGGAGGCATATTGTATTTTACAAAAGAAATGTTTGCAGCTGCACAACATGGGACAGAAAAAAGAAAGAGGGCAGGTTATGAAACATGGAAACACATCTTCCCCAAGCTAAGCATTACGTCTGTGCTTTAAGTCAAAATTACATTACTATAAAACAATCAACTTAAGGAAAGAAACAGAACTGTTTCAATCAGAAAATTGTATTTCTGATTGAATGATGACAACATTTATCCAGGTATATAAGGAAGGAATAGTTTTTAAAACATCATGAATGCTCTGCTCTACCAGAAAATTGAGAACATTTTGGACAAAGGGGCTTCCAAGCATTCATTGTCTTACCTACCCATCATGCCACTGGGTCTGAAATGTTGGGCCTTTGTCAACAGCTTCCCCTCTGAAGTACCTTCCTGAGGGGCTCTCTGTTGCACCTATGCTCATACACTACTTTGTTGCCACAAACTTTTCTTTCGAGCTTTAAAACAAACTTCTTTGAACAATGTATGTTGTTCCACAGTGGCAGAAATTTTTTATCTCATTTTCACCCTCTCTCCTCTCATCCAAGACCACTGCAAGAACTCTGTCTCCCATTTCTGCAGTTGGTTGTCACTCTACCCACACCCTCTAATATCCAAGACTGAGTCCCTCTCCTGCGCCACTTTCAATCTGAGCTCTCTTACTAGCAGCCGTATTTCTGTGTTCTGCTTTGCAGCACATAGATTATAGATGCATCTCATTTTCTCTCCTTTAGCCTTATTTCCCCTCCAATCCACTCCCATTAGCTTTTATATTATGCTGAAAGTGCTTGCAGCAAGAAAACCATAATGTGCATGGGCCAATCTCAGAATCATCTGAGAGGAGCATGTGGGATGTGGGTACTGGTAATCCCGACTCGGGAAGTCTAGTTATTGAAAAACTAAAACCTTTCTTGATGGAGCATTCACTTTGGAAAACGCCAGACAGTAATGAAGCAGAAAATCTTGGGAAGCTGTTAGCATGGCCAGGACTGTCAGTAAGTGGGCCTGAGGTTGGTTAAGGGTGTGCTCAATACACGAGCCACCGCTTCTGTTTTGAGCTTTTCTGTTTGCTGCATTTTACTCTCTCTACATTAAGCCTCCTCACCTCCTATCATTTAGTACATTTCAGAAGTTACCACCCAGAACTATCTCTTTTCTTTCTTTATTTGAAAGAGAAAACACAGTAACAATAAAACAGAGCTTCAAAACAGGTAAGAGAGTTATGATAGTAAATTGTGTATTGTTGTCTTTGTAGTAGTTATTCAGAGTATATTCATTGAGTTTAAAAAGTATGTTATACTAAAATTCACTTTTTATTTGCTCTTTTTTGCTGCATACTAAATCCCACATATCAGGTACCAAGTCAGCAACCCTACTTGTTATTAACTTAAGATTAAATCTTTCATATCAATTACTTTGCAACATAGAATTTTTCTCTAAGGGACCTCTTTCAACAACCAAAACATGTGTCTGTACAGAGACTTGTACATGATTATTCAAGGCCAGATTATTTATATGGCCCCGAACTAGAAACATTCTGATGAGTGATGCATGCATACAAGGGAATACTTCTCCACAACCAGAGGAATGAGGTATTGATAATGCTGTAACACTGAAGAGGCTCAAAACATTACCAAGTGAAAGAACTCCATAAACGACAGCACAGCATGTGATTTGTTTGTGTGAAACACCCAGCAAAGGGAAATCTATGGGAAAAGAAAGAAGTCGAAAGATTTGAGGTGAAAAGAAATTTTAATGAAGTTGAATCCACAATAACTATTTTTATGGGGGTGCAGGTTGGATTATAATTCTCTGATGTTAGATTTAGCAATTATAACTTGAATAGAAAGGTATTAGATGCTACACTAAAGTGGATGAAGCTTATGCTATGGAAAATATATTTTAAGGAGGTTTTTTTTTTTTTTTTGTAAAAAATTCTCACTCCTGACCCTTGGTCTCAAATGTGTTCTTGTAGTGTTTTCCCTATTCAGGAATTAGCAACTCTCTTTCAGTCACATAGATAAAAACCTTGAAAATATTTTGATGCATTCCTTTCTTACAAATATAAGCACCCACACACTACTAGAAACTTCCATCTCTGTTCTCTTCTACAGTCAGTGTTCCCTCCCACAACTCTGGCAAGCTATTATGTCCATTACCCGGACTGTAATGTAACCCCAACTTGTCTGAACATGTTTAGTCTTACCATTGTGTGATCATTTTTCTACATTATGAATTATTCTCCTTCTTTGTCCCAAACCCTCCAATACCTTTCCTTATCATTGAGAGTAAAATCCAAAGGTCCTACCATGGTAGAATATCCATGTGAATATAGGACACCCCATTATATATGAATTTCAAGGAACATCAAGAATTTATCATACATGTGTCTCATGCAATAGTTGAGACATACACATATTAGAAATTACTGTTCATCTACAGTTAAAATTTAGGAAGGTGTTTTGTACATTTAATTGCTAAATCTAAAAATCTACATTGTGGTTAAAAAAATGTATGGTGATTTGAGTTCCCACTGTCTCTTGCCTTGTTTGCATCCTGACTTGTTTTCATGAAACTATCAGGAACATTTTCACTACTATTCAAATAATGCAAAAATAGTTTTCTTGCAGGACTCTCCTCTCCACCCAGAAAATGTGTTGTCCAAACAACCCATTTGATCTATTTTCTGGTTTCATTTACTTTTTTGTTTTTGCTCAAATGTCAGATATTCATAGGAGGCTTTCATCAACCAATCCAGAATCACCCCTGCAGTCTTCCATTCTCAGACCTCTGGGTAAGCTTTATTTATGTTCTTAGAATTCACTGCAAAGTGCATGAAGTAAATCTAGCTTATATCAAGTGTGAAATAAAAGCAGGAAATTTCTCCACATCCAGTCTATTTCTCTATGTGAAAAACTACAATAGTGTGTATAGAAGGAACTGACCAATAAATTCCATCAGCCATCCAGCCCCACCTGCTCCTCTGGATCACTGGTGATCACTGGTGCATTCATCCATTGATGGTTTTTTTTTTTTTTTTTTTTTTTTTTTTTTTTTTTTTTTGTAGGTTCTAGGTCTCAAATCACATGTAATTCCACCATCCATGGTTTAAGCAGTATACTTTGGGGAAGCAAGTGGAAAAAGAAAAGTAGGGGTATCATGAAGCTAACAGAGACAAATTGTCAGACAGAAATAGATGTGTGTGGCTGGGCTAATAATAGCAGAATCAGATGGATGGGAACATGTCCGTGGCACTCATGGTGCTTGCCTGAGTGACAAGCCCACCCACCAAACTGGAGTTCAAGGGAGAGGTCAAGGGAAGAGACAGCACTGGGGAGTCATTTCCCGGGGGTGATAGTTAAAATTGACATATCCTGAATTCTTGTCAGCAGCTGCTCCTGCACACATAGGAACTCTCCATTAACATTTAAAGTGACTGTCAAGTCCATAATTTTGTCCTCCTCCTCCATCAATTACTCTTTTCCTTCTAAAAATGCTGAGATCCTCACTATTGGTGAATTTACCACGGTCTATGCAGTTACGTTGCATTCTTTATTTTAAAAAGATATAGTTCTACTTTACTATTCATGGTTGCTTCTTTTATTCCTTTATTTTCAAACATGTTATTTACTTTAGCCTTTGTATTGGAAATGAATTCTGTAAAAGTATCAGTGACAAATCCATGACATTCTTTTTTTAATTTATTTTTTATTTTATTGAAGTACAAATATCAATGTGACAATTTTAAGATACCTTAACAAGACAGATTCGATAAACTAATACATTGTAAACTGTTTTCATAATGTTTTGGTATCATACAAGGTGTATACATGGTATTATACTTACAGACATTATTATAGCAGATGTCTCTTATAAGTAAATTAAGAGAGTGTAGCTGTTTACTTATCTTATTTTTATACCTGAATTATATCACAGATTCAATAATTAATACTTTCTACCTTGTTATTTTCCTAATGGTTGTCCTTAGTACTAGAAACTGACATAATATCCTGTCCAACCACCATTAGTGCAAATCTTGCCTCTCGTAGAATTATGTAGAAGCATGGCATATCTATCCCAACTGTACCGTCCATACACACACATCATAATTCTTCCTTTCTATACCCCTTCCTTTGCCTACACCTGTCAAAGATGGGCACTCCATTGTCATTCAACCAATTTAGGTGCCTGCATTCAATGACACAATCCAACACAGTCCAGCATTCCACAACAATAGTGAATTATTTGAAGAAGTTGTAGACCATAGCCATTTACAGCTCAACTTATTATTATGGTCCCGCGGTGTGTACCTCATTTTTATACTTTTCTGTTGGATGGTTAAGATCTAGATAGAGCAAGACCTATATACCAACACATGTACTTTTTGTTTCTGATGAGGTCAGTGAAGTCATTCTTTTAATGTTTATTTTGCTCTACTTCTCAGTAGAATCGGAGACCAGTTACTATCGCTTTCACATTCGTATTTTTTCTTGCTCTGTTTATCCAATACCGCATAGCAAAACCTGGTATTATTTCTAACATTTTTATTATCTTGCTTCTTCTCCAAACAGTGGGGGATTTTTCTCTGGTCTTACCCTCCAGCATGCATCATTCTCAAGCCCCTCTCATCCACTTTGTTGCTCTCTCTCTAGTCTTTTGCCTTTGGAAACTTCCTACAACCATTTCAACACCTCATGCATGACTTTGCATCCTCAACCTAGCTACATGAATTTGCTTTCTTTTGCCCTCAGCTCTTGTAAAATAGCACTTCTTGCTTACATGTGCTCAATTGAATGCAGGGGGGCTACATAAATTTCAGCCTGTTTAAAATATAACTTTAGGCTTTTCAAACAGGCTTTTATATCACTGAGTACACTGAGCTCTGCAACTACTTTCTAAAAGATGTTTTGTGCATTGGAAATTTGGCAAACACTTAAATTTAAAGAAACTAAAGAGTTTCATTTATTCATATAGATTAAGGAACACACACACACACACACATATGAGTATATATATATATATATATTTATATACAAAAAGATGTTTTTTTATTAGCCTGTTCCTGCTACTTTCTAGCCTGAAGCACCAGTGATCCTATCAGCAAGCTGGATGGTAATAGATACATATGTGCATACACTCACACAATTTATTTCCACACTCAGAGCTTTTGTTGGTGGAAAGCCATTAAATTATACTCTAAATTGTGTCCTCTGCTTTCTCCTTGTCCAACACCAAAGATAGTGATTGAGTAGCCAGCTGTGTTGGGAGAATGAGGATTGCGGTTTCTTGTCAAAACCACCCTTTCTCATTCCTGGTGACTCTTTCTGAGAGGCAGGGTCACACAGCCAGCTCAGCAGAGGGTAGAATTTTCATGCAACAGAATTTTGTTACAATTGAATTTCTGCCTCTTTAAAAATGTTCATTTTCTAAAATTCTTTTTTTATTTTAAAGAGAGCAACAAAGCAATAAAAATGATACAAAATTTCAAAATAAGATGATAGGGAATTGACAATGGATATTATATTGCACATTATGTGAACAAATGCTTATTATATAATATTATATCTTCTTTTGAAGATAACAAAGTAGTATTCCAAGCAGTTGCACAGACAAGATATAGCCATGTAAAATTGATCAAACAGTATCTCTGCTAACTGTTCATTTGAATGAACTAGTAATAGTAATTACTAGCATATTTATCTTAGCTATCTTGAGAATTTGTACTTGCTTGCAAATTTTGTATTTGAAATACTTTAAACATGTTGAAAGAATTTACATTTCAGAACCTTATGAAGGATCAGCAAAGACACAGGTAAGCTCAAAAGTAAATGAAAATTCATCAGTCAGTGTACTCTGAACTCTTTGTAGAAAGGGTGCTGTGTGGTTCCTCTACTATATGTGCAGTGTAGCTTGGATCTAGAGGGAAAGATCTTGGGAATCTGAGGAAGGTGAAGATTTTAAGAAAAAAATTTGAATTGTTTTAAAGAACTATTTAAGCAAGGAAGGCTAAGGGAATGAAGGGAAATGAAAACAAGGGCAATTCAAAAAAAATGAGACTAGTCTGGAGTATTTATAAATCCTTAGCAGTAAAAGGTCTGTTAGTTTCATTGCAGAGCTGTGATACTATTGAAATAATAGTTTTTAATTATAATAAAATAACATAACCTAGAAAGGAAAACATTATGACCAAACATTCAAATTATATTAGTGCTAGAGCAAATCAATTTCTTTCATGTCAGAACACATAAGAAGGAGTGGCTGAGAAGATAGCTCAGAGGCATAAGCACCTACTAGGCAATTGCAAGGTCCAGAGTTCAGTCCCTAGAGCTGCACACCATTCAGACCTGGGAACCAGGCATGATGGTGCAGGCTTTTAATCCCAACACTCAGGAGGTTGAGACAGAAGGGCCCCTGTGATTTCAAGAGAGGCCTGGGGTCTACAAAAGTGAGCTCAAGGCCAGCCCCCAACTACAAAGTGAGATGCTGTCTCAAAAAAAAAAAAAAAAAAAAAAAAAAGAGGAGGTCTGCGTTCTGAGCACCTGCCTGGAAAGGCAAAGACAGAGGTTCAATCCTAGTACCACATGCTATGCTGGCCCTGCACAGAGCCAGCCACTGAAAACCTTGTGTGGTGGTAAATGCCTACATTCCAGTTCTGGGGATGGGGAGAGTAGAGGATCATTGTGAGTCTGAGCTATGTAGGGAGACCCTGTACCAAATAAATAAATGAATGAATAAATAAATGCATATCATTGGCATGATGTCATGCAGTTCTGTGAGTACCTAGATCTTCATGGAAAGATTTGGATGCTTATATGTACTTGTATTTGTGTTACTGTTGACTATATCTGATCCACTGTTGAAACATGAGAATATGCTAGAAAGTATCTTACATAATTTCTATTTTGTTAATGCTAAATAGATTTATGAAATGAAATTATTGTTTTTACATTAATAATGAGAAAAATGGGATTAAGTGATGTTAAGCAAATTCAAATCATATAGTGGATAGTGAAATAAGGTTTTTGTTGCCCTCGGAGAGCTTCCTTTTTGACCACATTGTATGTGATATAAACAAGAAACATATATATGTGAATAGAAATGATATTATTATATAGTGTCTTCCTATTTTCAAATATAGACTGTGATTATATATCAAAATCCACTGAAAGAGATAAAATTGAGAAAACATCTTTGAATCAGGAATACCACAGTTCAAAATCCAGTCTTATTAAAATGATGCCATATGCTGACCTTTGGCTGTCAAATTTCCTAGCCTCATCTGTCAATGATGAGTGTCTAGCGGTGACTCTAAGGAGGGATGAATTGGGATGGAAAAGTCCAGCATGTTGGCCTCCTGAAGCTAAAAAGCTCATTGCTCGGGTGCAGACAGGGCTGAGTGACGCAGGTCAGGAGTCAGGGAATACCGAGCTCCTTTACTCAAGGAAGAGACTCCAAAGTAAGGATGAAAGTGCGAGGCCACCAAAAGCAGTGTTTTTGCATTATGAGGCCAAAATTCAAGTCAGTGTAGCTACCAAACTTTATTGCGCTGGTAGACATTTTGACAACATACTCATAGAAATCCAGATACCTTTTACAGTTTGCATTAAGTTTGAAACATAAATAGCATTAAATTCTGTATTTTTTAGCCGGGCGTGGTGGTGCAGGCCTGTAATCCCAGCACTCGGGAGGCTGAGGCAGGAGGATTGTTGTGAGTTCGAGACCAGCCTGAGCTACAAAGTGAGCTTAAGGCCAGCCTGAACTGCATAGTGAGACCCTGTCTCAAAAAGACAAAAATAAATAAATAAATAAATTCTGTATTTTTTGATTCCTTGGTGGTGATATGTTCTACAATTAACGGCATCTTAGAACCAAAGAGATGCTCTCCTCACTCACTCGTCACTGGAGTGCAGGTCCAGGCGCCCGCATCTTGAGGGTGTTCATTTTGGCTCAAGGCTGCAATCTATGGTGAGCGGAGTCCTAAGTCAAAAGCCACAGATGGACAGTGCCGCGCAGAACAGCTGTGCGTGTCCTGGCAATCTGGAAATAAGCAGAGAAGGGAAGAAGGGCACACCCTGCCAGGCCAAGCCTTCCAGTGGCCCCTCTCTAACCAGTCCTGAGCTGCCAACTGCAGGGCAGTCAGAGATCCCCTTAGTCCAACAGCCTTTCATGGTCTACTCTTTGGAGTGCTTGAGGGTTCTGAGCCACATTCCAGATTTGAACCACCATGGGTAGGGAAGATCCTCTGCGACACAGAAGAAAGGGATATGAGTCCATTGTCTCTCATTGAGCCGTGGCATCACTTTTGCTAAAAATCCTATGGTGACCAGAATATTTCCAGCCTCTGATGGCAGTACTAATATTCCACAAGTGAATGCCTAACCTCCTCAGATGCCCCTTTTCTGACAGGGATGATATGACACTGAGAAAAAGTTCAATCAGCTCATCTTTACAGAAATGGATATAAAATCCTCAGGATGCCTCTTACTGATATTTAAAATTTTGGAAGATAGTGAATTTCGCAAATTTTCTGTAGTGGAAAGGAATGTTTTAACCTAGGAAATCTGAGATGTAAAGATTGTGCTCAGTCTCCAAGTTTTCACTCTGTTAAACTGAGCACCGTCGAGCTCTGAAAGCAAAAGCTTCGAACCGACTGTTTCTAGTTGGATTCTCAGTTTTTGTTTTGTTTTTTAATAAGGCCTAGTTTCCCATGCGGTAACATATGGTTTCAATATTTGAGCGTTCTCAGCTATTTTCTCCATATGTTTGTTGTAATCAACCAACCACACATGGCTAAATCCTGCCCTCTGACAAGCACAGAGGCTGCTTGCTGTGGTCGAAGAAAACAAGCCCATTTCATGCAGCAACCCTGACCCCTGGACAGCCCTCTCAGTCGCCATATGCACCGTAATGAACAGTACAAATGAGTGATTATTTATATAGCTCCAAAGTGGCTCTGAGTGTAGTAGCCCCTTTGATCTGAGAATGTTCAAGATTTGCTGTTTGACAAAGGAGTTGTTGAAAGATATGGGGAAAATCCTGGGTGAAGGTGTGTGGGTGTGGGGCAGGGGGACAGAGAGCGTCAGAAGCTCTCTGTACTGTGACATTTGTACCGTGACACATCAGACTGCACAGGCTGGTTCGTGACTGCATTCATGCTGTAAGGGCAGTGCACCTTCTAGACCCTCTGCTCACACTTTCTGTTCCAGCACTGTTCTTTCTAGGCTCACTCACTGGCCAACAACAAGCCAGTAGTGTAGTAGATGAATCAGGATACAAAGAAGTGCTGTAAGCTGATGCGATAGGGTAATGCAATTGAAAGTCACGTGAGAGTGTTTGCCAGGGGAGTTGGGCAAAGTCTGTTCTCTACAGAGTGGGCACTGGACCGGTGGCTGCAAAGACATGAAGGACCCAAGCATCTGTAGTGGAAGGAGAAATGTGCCAGGCAAGTAGAGGGGCCTTGGGATTGAATGAGATCAAGATTTAGGAGCAGCTGGGATGGTAGTGAGGCAGGGAGGAGATCGCATCAGGGTATGCAAACTGCAGTGTTTTGTGGATGTTGCTCTAAGAACTCTGCAGTGCTTTAGGTCCACCAGTGATGCAAGCTGATTTATTCGCATGTACTTCAGTAAAAACACAGGATATCACTAAGTTATTACGTTTCCATCTTCCTGCCTCAGCCTCCCAGCTGGAATTACTGGCATGTGTCACTGCACCAGCTTATTTCATTTTTTTTTTTTATCTAAAAATCATATTATGGTCGCTTTGGAAAACAAATGAACACAATAGGCATGATAATTAGGATATTGCCAAAAATTTTCTTCTCTTTCTTGGCAAAGAAAATTGTCAGCTCAAGAACCAAACACCTTCATACATCTGATTTAAGAAGACACCTTCCCAGAAATTTGAGTAAATTGGGAGATGAACCTAACATGAACACTCTTGTTAATATGAACTCCTAATTCCTATTTGCCCTACCTGCCTAACAAAAACCCTACGCCACTCTTCTCCTGAGGATTTGCTGATCCTGGACATTTCATAGAAATATAATCATATGGTAGTTGGTCTTCTTTGACTAGTGTCTTTCGTGGGGTATATTTTCAAGGTTCCTGCCTATTACTTTAGCTAGATTCAGGATCTTGTTTTGGCCAAATAATAGTGCATTGTATGGATATACCACATTTCAATTAATTAAGTACTTCATAGACGTGACGTTTTCTACTTTTTAATTCTTATAAGTAACTGTGGGTATGAGTGCTCACTGTTTTGTGTGCATGTATTTTCTAGTTTCTTAGGTACACACTTAGATGTGCACTAGCAGTGAGACACAGCAACTTGAGGTTCGCTTTTTCAAGGGATTCAAACTCCCGCCACAGCACCATTTCACCATCCCATTAGCATTCACACCAAAGTTTCTCATTTATTCTTTCTTTTCAGAGGATACTCTTGCAGGGTACATAGTGCTATCTCATTGTGGTCTCAATTTGTATTTCTTCAGTGACAAGTTTGACATCTCTTCCCATAGTTGTATTTCATTATTTTGTGTATATATATATATATATTCTAGAAAATAGATCCTCAGCAGACAGGCCATAGGTAGGTGTTTTCACTAAAGATGTGATTGCTGTTTTGCTATATTGATAATGTTTTCTGAAGTACAAACTTCTCATTGAAGTCCAAAGTATTTATTTTTACTTTATTTTAAAAAAATATTTTGTTTACTTATTTATTTGGTACAGGGTCTCACTACGCAGCTCAGATTCCGAGTGATTCTCCTGTCTCAGCCTCCCAGTGCTGGGTTTATAGGCATACACCACCCACCCCTGGCTTGGTGGCTGGCACAGTGGCACAGCATGCAGTACAGCAGATCGAACCCAGGTCCTTGCACTTGCCAGGAGGGCTTACACTGCTATGCTATCTCTCCAGACCAAAAGTATCCATTTTTAGTTTGTTATGCTTTTACTGTCACATCTAAAACCTTTGTCAAATCTAAAGTCATAAAGATTTATGCCTATTGCTTCTAAAGAGTTTATGGTATTAGTTCTTATAATTAAATCTGTGATCCATTGGTTATAAATTTTAGTAAGGGCAGGTCGTGGTGGTGCATGCCTGTAATCCCAGCACTTGGGAGGCTGAGGCAGGTGGATTGTTGTGAGTTCGAGACCAGCCTGAGCTCCAAAGTGAGCTTAAGGCCAGCCTGAACTGCATAGACCCTGTCTCAAAAAGACAAAAAATAAATAAATAAATAAATTTTAGTAAGGTTTCTCTTTTTCTATAATAAAAATGGGTAGTGGGAATTTTGATAAGGGTTTGTATTAAATCTACATATCAGTTTAGAAGTACAGCAACACCATCTGAACAACAGTAAGCTTTATAACTCATTTATAAAGAAGGTCATGCAATTTATTTAAGAATTTTAAATGTTTTTCAATCCCTTTCCTGGTTTTTAATATTCAAATCTTTCACTTATTTATGCAAAAATTTCTCAAGAATATTATTTTTGGGGGCTGGAGGAGATGACTCTGGAATACGCATTTCCCTGGCAAGTGCAAGGGCCTGAGTTCAATCCCTGGTTCTGCAAAAAAAAAAGAGAATATTATTTCTTTCAATGCCATTTAAAATGTATTTTAAAAATGTTTTCAAATTGCTCATCATAGTACTTTTTTGTTTGTTTTTGTTTTTGTTTTTTTAATCAGAGTTTGAACTTAGGACCTTGTGCTTGCCAGGCAGGTGCTGTGCCACTGCACTATACCACTAACTACAGTACTATATTCTACAACTTCGTTGAACTCATTTAGTAGCTCTGATTATGTGTATGTGCATTATTTAGTACTTTTTATATATACGATCATGTCGTCAGCAAATAGTTTTAGTTCCTTCTTTCCAATCTAGGTGAGTTTTCTTTCTTTTTCTGGTCTAAACACCCTGGCTCCTTATTAGACATTCTACACAGTTGTCTTCATCACCATCCTATCACTGGACACAATACCCCAAACCCACAACTTAAAGGACGAGAGGTTTATTTGGATTTATTTTCTTGGTCTGGGGTGGGCAGAGAGCAAATATAGGAGCAGAAGAAAGATACAAATTCTGCTGGGTCACCTGCTCTCTCCTGCCCCTTCCAACCACATGTCCCCTCCTCTCTGCACATTCTGCACCATGGTAACACCCCTTCCAGAAGTCCTCCACTGAGTACATGAGGATTTTGGTCTCCTGTGTAGATCTAAACCAAGCAGTGGTTGGTAGAAATGATGAGCGCAGATGTCCTTGTCCGGTTTCTGATTTTAGAGAGAAAGGTTTTGTTCTCTCTCCATTATGTATGATGTTATTTATGGGTATTTCAGAGATATCGTCTGTCCAGTGGAGAGTGCTGCCTTATGTTGCTGATTTGCTGAGTTGCTTATTTGTTGAGTGTGTTTAAACAGTGGAATTGTGCTGCACTTTGTCACATTCTTGTATTTGAGAGGATTACCTGTATTT
Source organism: Ctenomys sociabilis (assembly GCA_004027165.1). Classification (NCBI taxonomy): domain Eukaryota; kingdom Metazoa; phylum Chordata; class Mammalia; order Rodentia; family Ctenomyidae; genus Ctenomys; species Ctenomys sociabilis. Next base: position 171,754 of record PVKA01000332.1, on the reverse strand, counting down.
CCTTTTATTCTATTACAATAATGGTTTACATTGGCTTGTTTTAATATATGACTAATTGACATCTATAGGATACATTTGAGTTTGGAATGGTGTGCAGTTGTGTATGAATAAAGCTGAACTCAAACTTTTAGCATTGTTTGAGGATTTTTCTCCACTTACATTTCTAAGGATGTTAATTTGTGGTTTTCTTACTGACATCTTTTACTGGCTTTTATATCAAAATAATAATGGCTCCAGAGAATGAGTTAAAAAATTTTCCCACCATTCCTATTTTTTTGAAATTTGAAAATGGATTAGAATCAATTCTTTTAAAAATACATGTTACATTATAGCAGTAAAGCAATCTGGGCCTGGACGTTTCCTTGATGGAAGTTTTATTAAGTCTATTATATTTATAATATTCTTATTCAGATTTTTAATTTTTATTGAATTAATTTTGGAAATTTATGTGTTTCAATAATTTGTGTACTTTATCCTAATTACCTAATTGAAATATATGTAGTCAGAGTATTTACTTAAGAAAAGATAAAATAATATTTTTATTAAAACAAATTTTGGAACAATTCAATAAAAGTAAACTGTTAAATAAATTTGATAGGTAAGATGTATAGGGTCCAGGGAGATGGCTCAGTGGAATAAGCACTTCCCTGGCAAGTGCAAGGACCTGAATTCAATCCCTGGTTCTGCCAAAAAAAAAAAAAAATATGTATTAAGAAAAGATTGGCAAATGCCTTAGAGGAATTCACACTCAAATTAAAGACTTGCCAAGTTTTCTTTACTTTAAAGAAATAGAAATTTTAAAAATGTTTCTGTAGCTGGGTTTACCCTAAGACAAAAACTTAATCATTCAATGAACATTATCGTCACATAAGACTTGTTACATTAGAATAAAATTATATGACTAAAATGAAACTGAAACAAGCTGTTCATGCATAATACTTAAATCACTTGAGGCTTTCAATAACTCATCTATAGTTTTAGATTGCACTGACTTTGACAGTTTTATTATCTCTAAACTCTTTTTGCTGAGTGATCATGTTTCTCTTTCATATTAGTCATAGGTAAAATGATTAACGATTTCATTGGAAAATAAAAATTGCAAGAGTAACTATAAAATTACATAAAAATACTTACTGACCAAGAACTTCTTTCAGTCTAATCTAGCTGGAGATTTTAAATATTTGTGGAAAAATAATGCAGAACACACTTTTTTTGTGAAAATTTAAGAAGAAAACGTAATATTCAGGAGGTAAGAGGACCTCCAGTTGGAGCCCAGACAGAACTACTTAGCAACTTGTTGAGAACTTGTCTCAAAGTAAAAACATAGAAAGAGCTGGGGATGAGGAAAGTTAGCTCAGCGTGTAGCCCTTGGGTTCACTGTCCACTACCACTTTTGCCACACAAGATGATGGGCAGATATGTAGATGATTCTGTATGATAAGTTGTATAATTTAGTTGTTGTAGCATTTTCTTTTCATAACCAAAATTTTGCCATGAAGCAATATACATATACGTAAAAACTAAGGACACATTATAAGTTCTGCCTATCAATTTAACTGAATTAAGACTGAAGACCTGTATTATAGGCCCTATTGAATCTCTTATATATATAAAGAATTAAAGAAAATTATAATTTTCTAAAAATAGCATTGAATTTAATAAACTAAATTATGGTTCATTGTCTACAGGAAAGATTATACATGTATCAATATAAATCAATCAAAGTTTTGAGGTCCTGTACCATATAAACAAATAAAAGATTTTTAAAAAAAATTTAAAATCTTGAGATAAATATTTGGAGTGGGCCCAGCCAGAGAGCACAACAGACTGAAGTACCTGCTGAGGCATTCACAGTGATTGGGGTTCAATCCCCTGTGCCATGGTGGGCTAAGATAGGACTGAGTCTGGGCTCAGTGATCCATGCCTGTAATTCCAGAGGTTAGGCTGCCAAAACCCAGAGGATCACTAGGATTCCGAGCTGCATCGTGAAATCCTTCAGGTCATATACCACATACATTAAATAAATACTTTAAGTGGCAAAGGGCTTCCTGGTCAAATTTTTTATATCTTTAATTTTATATTTTCAAGACTCAAATATCATTTCATTGATTTCTCTTTTCTAATCTCTATTTCAGTTATTCCCCATTCTAATATATATCATTTGTTTACTACTTTGCTTTGTGTTTATTTTTCTCTTTTTCTATATTTTATTAGGATGGATGGATAGGACAGTAATATATATATATATATATATATATATATATATATATATATATATATATATTTACTTATTTCAAAATTTTCCTGTAGTTTCTCTTTTGTTCCCTTGGTTATTCAGGAGTTTGTGAAGTAGCCCCACTTACAGATTAGCTTCTGTTAGTGATTTCTAATATTATTGCTATAAGAAAACATCATCTATATTTTCAAAGGTGTTTAATTTATTGAGATTTGATTCATGGCTCAATATACAGTCATTCTGAGAAATGTTCCATGTATGTTTGGCAGTTACATGCATTTTTTGTCTTGTGTGGAATGCTCTACTGATAACCATTGGATCTATTAGGCCCAGACTGCTGATCAAGCTCCACGTGTACTTATTAATATTTTTACTGGCTGCTCTATCATTAATGCAAAATATGAAAGTCTGCATCTCTTCTTATTAATCTACCTGTCTTTCTCTTCAATTTCCCCAGACTTTTCTTCCTGTATTTTGAAAGCTGTGTTGCTAGATGCAGACGAATTCGTAGTTGCATAGCTTCTTGATGTCAGTGTATGATGTTCTTCTTTTTCTCTACCAAGGGTTCTTGACTGTTTTTTAATTTTTTTTCATATGTAGCCTTTACAAGTATCTTACCTTCTTGATTGCATGAAATATCTATTTATTTTCAGGTTTTTGGCCACATTATGTGTATCAATCCAACTACTGATCTAAACTCTACCTATCTATGCGTTGGATTATACTGAACATTTGTATTATTAAAATATAATTTATATTCATTCTAACTTAATTTCAGTAGCAGACCAAAATTTACTTTTGTACAGCTTCCTTCCCTCTTTCCATACTTTTTTTTGTGTGGGGGGGAGGGGCTCACTATGCAACTCGGCCTCATAGTGATCCTCCTGATTTCTACTTCTTTAGTGCTGGAATTACAGGTGTGCCACCACTCCTGGACTCCATTGCTGGCTCAGCGCTCTGAGGGGTGGGGCCGGCAATGCAGATGGTGCCAGAGATCAAACCCTGGCCCCTGCGCTTACCTAAGCAAGCACTTAGTCTGCTAAGCTATACCGCCGGCCTTTCTGATGTTACTGGCACAAACTACAGCTTTAAACAGTTTGTGTCAAATAACAGATTTATGATTATTGATCTACTAATTTTTATCTTAAGGAAATCAGAAAAATTCATAAACACAACAACAAAAACCATTCTTACTGTCTTTCATATTTACCAGTATTTTTCCCCCATTAACTTTACTTACTCCTATGTATTTAAGTAAGTGTTCATTGGCCTTTCACTACAAACTAATGAATTCATAGCAGGACACTTGTACTAGCAGCAAACTTAATTTTAGTTTATCTGGGAATGGCTAAATTTTTTCTTAATTCTTCAAGGCTAATTTGTCAGATATTGCCTGACAGGTTTTTCTTGTCGTTGTTTTGTATTTTGAACATGTTGTTCACTGCCATCTGGGGCCTCCATGGTTTCTGATGGAAAAGCACTTTTCAAGTCCTTTTGAGGATGCTAGCTGGTATGTGTTGGGTCATTTTTCTCTTGTTTTCAAGATTGTTTTTCTCTTGAACTGTTAATAACTTGATTATATTTGAATCTCTTTCAATATATAGTATTCAGAAGTTTTTATGCTCCATGGATATGTAATTTTAATCCAATTTGAGGGATTTTCATCCATTACTTTTTTTCAAAATCTGTCCATCAGTTTTTTGCCTCTCTGGGATGTGTTGTATAAATGCTGTCTGCTTGCCATGTGCCATGCACTTAGTAGATTAATTTAATATTTTTTAAAATTCAATTTTCTCTGTTTCTCAGATTGGATAATTTCAAACGACCTCTGCTCAATTTTACAAGTTCTACTTTCTGCTGGCTCTAGACTGCTATTGACTCACTGCAGTAAATATTTTATGTTAATCTTTGTTCTGTTTAACTTCAAAGCACTTCTCAAGTACTTTTTAACTTCAATATATAGTATTCACTTCCTGCTTTCTATGTAATAGGTGAGATGTCACCATCATTTTTAGGTATGGTTCCTTCCAGTTCTTTTACTGTTTTAAACCAGCTTATTTTAAGTCTTTGTCTAGTATATTCAATGCTTATATTTACATAAAGACAGTTATATGGATTACTTATTCTTATCTATAAGCCACATGTCATGTTCTGCTTTTCTCTTATTTTTACATGCGTCTTATGTTTAGGAAACTTGATATTTTTTTGTATCATGTAGCAAATCTGTAAATAATATATTATCCCAGTATTGTTTCTGAATTGCTGTAGTATAATTACACTTGCATAAGATGTTTTAAAAGTGGGACCATGTGTTTATTTCTTAATTCTCAAAATTCTTCAAAAAGTAAAAGCTTTTGGGCAAGGGACATAGCTCAGTGGTTTAAGCACCAGTCTGACAAGTACAAGGACTCAGGATTGATCCCTGATACTGCATGCCATGCTGGCCCCAGCCATGCCCACCACCGAAACTGGGCATGCTGTCACACGCCTCTAATCCCAGTGCTGGAAGACTGAGACAGGAGGATCACAAGGACTCTGAGCTGTATAGTGAGACCCTGTGTCAAGTAAATAAGTAAACAAACAAATAAATACTTTTTAAAAAGTGAAGCATTGTGCATAATAGGAAATCATTATTAGGCATTGCTTTACTTTAAAATGCCTTGGCAACATTTAAAGTTTTTGTGTCTCTAGGAAACTATTTTCTGAAGTTATTCAAATTTAGAACTGTAGTTAGGGAGACAGAGAAGAGAAAAAATATATTAGCAAGGAATGAATTACAGGCACACTATGTAAAATGTGACATAATAAATTATGTGTTCCAAATATCAATGAGACGGTTTCAAAGCTGATTAATAGGACATTTTCAATAATTCATACATTTTACATTGTTGTCTTCTTAGTGGTTATCCATAGTACAAGAAGCAGATAGGATATTCTGTCCAAACACTATTACTACAAACCTCTCTTCTCATAGAACCAAGTGAAAGTAGCTGTGTATCTATCCTAACTATTCTGTATATACAAATACAAAATGGTCTTCCATTGATATTTATTTCTCAATAAAAAATGAAAAAATAAAAAATAAAAATAAATAAATTATGTGTTACTATGAAGCAACTATTATTTTGATCAAATCCTGAAAATACTTGATAGTTTTAGCAATTGGAGACTACAATCTAAGATTGGTACAGAAAGTACTGCATTATTACAACACTTTGTCTCCTTGAAGCCTTATGTTTTTATTCATGTAATTATAACCATTTCTAACATTCTGCACTATACACCACTGTATTATCCAGAGTGATATTTATTTGGCAAATTAGCTGCGTAATTCCTTGTTCACAATAGGCAATGCTTAATATCTGATCTTATGTCCAATATTATAGTATCAAAACAAAACCCTGGGCCTGGGGAGATAGCTCAGTAGAATAAATGCTTCCCTGGCAAGTGCAAGGTCCTGAGTTCAATCCCCAGTACTAAAAAAAAAAAAAAAAAAAAAAAAAAAAATATCCTCCACATCCCTTGCTCTCCCTTTTTTGTCTGTTGGGTTTACATTCTTAACTCTGAAGATCGATGACTACTGCCCATTCTCTAAGAGCCTTTTGGATATATCACATCCACTTCTCACAAGGAACATCTCACCTTGTTCATGGTGATCATTCATCAGTGAGGAGAGATAAAGCCAATCAGGGTGGAGAATGTCAAGGGATCCACCCACTAGTTAGTTAGGACACTGACACACTTTCAGTGTAGTTAAGATCTTAAATGAGATAAAGCAGCAAAATCTGCCACTGATGTTGTAAACCTATCATAATCGCCGTGCATCCTCTCTCCTCTTCTTCCATACCCACTGAAGGTAGATAAGCTGTGATAAGAATCTGAAGGCAATGTAAAAGGAAAGAGTGCCTGCTGTAATTTCTCTGTCAAATGTCATGAAATCAGAAAAGCCCACTTTTTCTTGGGTCCACTTTCATTCCACATTGTGTATTTGTATGTGTGTAGGGGGGAGTTAGTTACTGGGAACTGAAGCTGAGGGATATTGACCACTTTTTTTGCTTAATGTATGATCTTTCTACATCACCCAGGCTGTCTGGAAACTTGGAATCCTCCTGCCCGGACTTCTCAAGTTCCCCACCAGGGTTGGCTCACCAGGTTACATTGTTTACTTCTTCATTGTCTTCCTCCCCAAAAGGCCACCTCCCTTCTCTGCTGTCAGATCCTGGATGATGAGGAGAGTAATGTACAGGTCCTGACCATGAAAATGGGTGGCAGGATCAAGTGACTGGGTTTTGGTGAGACTCCCTCTCTCTTCCTCACTATGGCCTGTGGCTAGGAAATGTATCTTGTCAATGAATAGCAACCAAAAGACATTAGGCAGACTTCCATTTCAAAAAAAATCCTACAGTGAAATTCCAAATTTAATTTATACTTTATATTTTTACCTTCAACTTTTTTCTTTGAGACAAAAATACTCGTGAGAACTTCAGTTCTTCCACCCTCCCCAGGATCTCTTCAGTGTGTGTTCTTTCTGCTAACACTGACAGTTCAATATTCTGCCTTCACACAGCAGCAGAAGTGACTCTGATGCTACATTTCATGCAGAAATTCCCAGAATGCAAGCTTAAAATCATTTAATCTAGTGAGTCTTCCAGGGACCCATGTATGCTTTTGACCATATATTTAATGTAGTTAGGGTAGAAATGATGAGTTTCGCCTATTTTACTTTATTTTAATAGATGAAATTTCTGTTTGCAAAAGTGGCATTAAAAAAATTGATAATGACTGTGATGGTTAATTTTGATTTATCAACTTGACCGGCTGAGGCAGACCAAGGGGCACAGTGGTGTGAGGGTATGGGGAGAAGCTGGGCACGGGGCCTTGGCAACTCTACTCCTCTGTCCCTTTCTTGTGGGCTTTCCCCAGCCCTCTGCTTCCCACACAGCATCGGCTCAACAGCTTTCCTTCAGTGTTCCTTTCTTCCGTGGAGTTCCTAGTTTCAAGCCAAGCAAGCCCGAGCTGAGCCTTTTGAGACTGAGTCGTAATAAATCTTTCCTGCTAGGCTTCCAGTGTCAGACACTTTGTCACAATTATAGAAAGCTGACCAGTAGAATAACTTAAAATGCATCAAATTCATTGTTAAAACATCATTTAGAAAGCTTTCATGATTTTTTTGTGTGCAATAGGGTTCCATGACTGTGTTCAGTTTGCTCTACAGGATAGCCCCAACTTGAAACACCAAATAGGGTACCTGCAACATAACGTTCTGCTGTGTAAAAATAAACAAGCACAAAAAATTTATGGTCAGTTAACTCAGAATATTTTAAGATAGACTCCTCACAGATAAAATTAATTAATTTAATGAGTTGCATTATGTTATCCTGTATGTTTTATAGAAACACTTAAGGGTTGATAGTTTCCAAGGAATGAGCACAAGGTATTGAGGCAGTAGCTCAGGTATTGATAGATGTAAATATGCTCATGATATAAAACTTGGAAGGATTCATGAAAAGCCTTATGGATACAGAAAAACTGTGATTTGCAATTATATTAAATTCAGCACAATTGAAAAACTACATACAACCTGCTGCTGTTCTGACTGCACAGGTTTGATGTGAATCTCTCCTAGTGAACAGAATAGAATTAATCCTATGGACAGGGTCGAAAGTGTCTATGACTTTCTTCAGTATATAATTTCCTACTCTGTATTCAATTAGCATTAATTAAATGTTGTTGTTGACTAAAAAAACAATCGAAATACATTGTAGTGAAAAGGCTGAGTCAAGATTTTCCATTTTTTTTTTCTCTTAACTGCTGGCAAACAAAAGTCTCGCTCACCCTTGCACTGCTGTATTTTACAATAATTTTTTCATCTCTCTTAAAAATCAAAACCCACTAAAAGCCTGTATTCAAAAAAACCAAAAAAAAAAACAAAAACACAATCGAACAGGAACATCTAGACAAAGTTGTCAATGAAGGAACAGCTAAAGCAGTTTGAGAAAAGTGTGGCAACCAAGGAAGCCTAAAAGGAGGGAAGGAGGTGCAGAGAATCCTTCAATGACCATGGAATTCTTGCTCATGTCAAGTTATGAAAAGGTCAAATAAGAGAAAGAGGGAAACTTATCCATGTGCAGCGCTTGTGACAGCGATTTTGGTCCACAGATGTAAGTGGGAGAGAGATGAAAAAGAGGGCCTTGGGCAGGTACCTGCTGATGTCAGCAGGTTGAAGGAGTTGGCGCTTGATGACTGCTATTTCCTGCGCTAAGTGGGAGGCGAGGTTGTTTTCTGAGAATGAGGGATTGGGGTTAGGGTAAATGGTTTGGCGAGATGGGGCTGACTTTGAACCTGTCACTCTGAAGAATAGGTGAGAGTGCTGATGAGGAAAATCAAAGAGTCACTGGGCAGCACTGGGTCCATGATTGGGTTGCAGACCATGACAGTAAAGACACACAGATGTCTTAGAGGAGACCCAGAAATAGGAGTGAAATTTCTTGTTAAACTCAGGTTCCCTTGAACATAAACACTATCTTAATGCTAAGTGCTGCAGCCAGAATAGTGCTCGTATCACAATTAGTAAGCTAGAATTGTACAGAGAAATGCCAGTCTCTCACACAGGATAGCAATAGTATTTACTCTGATCCATAAGTATCAAAAGACATACCATGGTTATCCCTGCTGCTCTCTGTCCCTGATATTTTCCCAGTCAACTGATGATGATCACAGAACAGAAATCATCCATTAGCTTACAATTATAAATCTATTCCATGATGGTGGTTGGTATTATAATTCTGTTAAGTGAAGCCTCCAAAAGGGAAACAACTTACTTGTGTAAGTATATTTCTTGATTCTCCTTTCCAAGCTCTATATTCCATCACAGAAAGTTGATATTTCTTGACAGTAAGCAATTGGAGACTCAGAAGCAAGGAATAGAATCAGTGTCTGTAATAGGAAACAAATAGTAGGAGAACTGTACAGTACCTGCAAACCAAATAGAAAATCATCTTTAATATGTGCAGTAGGATTTTAAACAGAATTAACTCACAGTTAAAACTTAAACTCTAAACTGATTCAGTGAAAGAAAAGCACTAACTCCATACCAGATCCTGCCTTCTTTCTGTTTTCTCAGTATCTGTGATCACTTTTTGTGCATGTGGTTAGAAATGAACAATGACTGTGGGGTGGTCCTTCATTTTCTGTGGATTAATACAGAGGAAATGAAGGAATCCGCCTGAGTTCCTAACAGTGCATCACAGTCACGTCAGAGGACACATGGGACACAGCTTAAATTATGTGATTTTCCCTTAATTTTACTTCTATTAATGAAAAGGATGGACTAGGACTCGAGAATATGACACAGATGACAGCTTTCAAAAGGGAACTGTATGGGATAGACACGAACATCAAGCCTTCGCCCTAAATTGGGCAGACGCTAGTCTGCACTTATGAAAGTATGCCAGAAAAAAATTGCCTGATCACAGCCATGCTTTAAGATCTTTAATCCTTGTGTATGATTAGGGGTAAAATGGCTTTAAATTTTTTTTTTTTTTTTTTGGGAAATTCTGGCTTTTCTGTGAAGATCAGCCTTTTCCTAAGCTGCATTGACTTCAAATATTCTGCTAGCAGTGTCTGTACAAGAAGCTGCTAGGCTTCAGTCTGCCACGGGCCCTAGGATTCTACAGGGTCTAGAATCCTATGGTGTATGTCTATTCATTTCAAATGGTTTTCAAAAATAGAAAAATGTGAGAGGATGAATGCTTAATATTAAATGAAAGGGATCTTGTGCTACAAAGAACACACTCTACTTCTGTTGTACAGAATCATAATTTTGAGGCTGACTTTATATCCCTAATGTAATTCTAAAGTGGAACATAGCTTTTAAAACAGTGAAACAATAAAGGCGGTATGCATAGCTTACAGATATCACGGCGCTGATAATGCCCGTGCCAAAGGAGCCGGAGTTCTTCATGCACAGGTTACTTTAAAAGCCAGCCAGATACCAAGAAAGTATTAAACACTTGGACCATACTCTAAGAAAATAAATAGAGTGAGAGCATGAGAAAGGTGTCTGTGAGTTTTGCATCAACACTCTTCTGATACTAAAGCTTAAATTCTCATTTTGTGTCTGCCCGAATTCTCCAGGCACTCTGTAATGTTAATTATATCTTACAACTTCAGGATATCATTAAGAATATGTGAAATCCTCATTTGTGTTATTGTTAATTTGCATTTGTTCTTATATGTCTTTAGGGCATGAATAACACCAACAGGTAACAATTTAAAAAAACTCAAATAAAAATCTCGTTATGGCTCACAGCGATGAAGATGGGGTATTTATTCAGATGTACCTTGTACCCATTTAATAGAATTTGGTGTCTATGTGTTTTATTTTGCATCCACAGGACAGAAAGCCATTAATAGATTATTGGTTTTTAAGAGGCATTTTTTTAACCAAAAAGAGTCAGAAGGTGCAAATGAAAATTTCAGTAACTGATTCTCTAGTGCCAGTCTTGCCATGTGTGTGAGAGGTGGTTTGCCAAATCTGTTACATCACATTTTACCATTTTTTACCTGAGCAACCTATTCTCAAGTGCATTAATGCCAATTTCAATTAGTAAATAAACGACAAATCTAAATGTCCATTATGCCAATTAATCATTTACAATCGTTGTCCAATTACACAAAGAGAAAGATGCAGCATATTGCTGTTTTAGGACCAATTGCACCATCTCAAAAAATTGAAAAGGTCGTCGTATTTTGTTACCATTAATGAAGCTGTTGTTTAAGTGAGAGAGGTCTATCATTTTTTTTCTCAAAGGCTCACGATTTTACTTCTCAGTATGATATATGCTCATCAGGCAACAATGACAGAAAAGAGAAATCATCTACACTCTAACTCACGTCGCTCCCTCCCTGCCGTACCTTCCTCTCTGTGCTGTGAAGGAAACAGCAGAAAAGGACTGGAACTTTCAGGAGGAGTTTCCCATGAGGCATTGCTGCCCTGGTTTGTGTGTGCCCCACTTCTCTTTATGATGAAGATCTCTGACTCAAGAAATTGTCCGCCGATCTCTGACTCAAGAAATTGTCCACCAAAGACACTATATCAAAGATTAGCTATTAGTAATAAAATAGTACAGGAGATATTCTGTGACTTCCTAGCACCGAAAAGCACTTTATTGAAAAAGGCTTGTTTTCCTTGGCAGCCTTCCATGACCTCCTATTGTTGACAAAACTAGCAGCCTGTCCTGCTGGAAGTGTAACTGCCAGGCAGGAGCTGCTGCCTCAGAGCATTTGCAGGATTTATCTCTAAATTAATATTTTCATCGAACACGCTCATGATACACACTACATAATCTCTGAATGATAAGAAAACGCTGGAAGGAGGTTCTGCGAGTGACTGGCTGGAGTCGTGCTTGAGATTTATGAATCTCTCAAGTCCGCATTTGTGACTGACCCACAGCCCACCGGGGCTGCTATTTCCTTTTCCTGATTCATGATAAGTGCAGCTGCCTCCCAATAAGGCCCTGAGCCCATTAGCGCTCAGCCTTCCCCGTATGGCATGGCAAATATGCACCTCCCCAATCTCACTTTGAATGTCGGGCTGCGATGAACTTGCACAGCAAAGCGGGTTGCCTTCTGGCACGCAAAGCCCTTCTCCAAGTGTCTTTCTACTACTGTGGGTGCAGCGAAGTTCCACTTTGTTCCAGCTAGAACTAGAGGGGGTGCTTTTTAATATATTTTACTCATAAAAGATAGAACACTGTTTTCCCTTGCAACGTGAATTTTAAGGTCCTGGCCCATTTCTCCCACCACCAGCACCATAGCTAATTAACAAAATTGCATAAAGATGGATATGAAGGTAAATATTAGAAGCACAAAAGGGAAGGGAAGGCAAATTATTTAAAATGTCAGAAAAGCCAAGACATTCGGCTTCCCTGCTGCAATTTGTTTTTCATTAATAAAATATACATTGTTTTCTGCTTGGAAAAGTTATTAGTGGTAACACAGTCTGCGTGAAGCTTTGTCTCTTGCGAAATGAAGTCTTTGTTTAGACATCAGTGATGGGGGTTTTGTGCTATTGTCTAATCTGTCAGATTAGATGAGCAAGTGTATTTAGGGGTGCAAAGATGTGCAGCCACACCTGCTGTGCAAAGCTGTGAATTCACAACTCCTGTGACTATTAAAATGTGTTGTGCTGGGAGCTCTTTTGTTGTAATGGAACTGTTGGTGGTTGCGTGTTTGAAGTGGCGCAAGTGTCAGGCCTTGTCAGCGTCATCATAATCACTCCAAAAATAACCTCATATTTTGACCAGTTAATGTTAATGTGCAGCAAATTAAAGGCTAGGCACTTAATAGATTTGGAAATGTTAATTTCACTTTGCACTCAAGGTTTTGAAAGCAAATACAAAAGTCTATTAATGCAATAATATTCACAGTCCAGAAAAGCACCAGTCATTTGAAAAAGAGTTTTGAAATCATACAAGAAGCAAACAAAGATGGGAAGCAAAATACAAGGCCTGTATTGTGACAATAAAATTTCTGGCAGGAGAAAAACACTAAATGTAATCTTTAAAGAAAGCTAATTACCATTTCCTTATTTGATGACGTTTGTGCTTTTCATCTGGATATGCCATGATATTCTATTCCCTCAATTAAATACAAAATTATGCCTAAAAAGAGACCAAGTTTTCCATCTAACCCTGGTTGCTTCAATCTGATTTTATAAGTCTTGTTTTACTTTGCTAAAATTTAGCTGCATTTAATGACTGAAAAAAAAAAAAGGAAACTAAACATACAAGATAATGTTAATTGGCTTATGTATTAGCTCACCGTGCAGTTTCTTAAGCCTGCTCTTCTGTTAATTTTTATTTCTGATATTGGCAGATGCTTTTTTGAGTGCCTAATGCACTATAGGAATTTCATCAGTGCAACTTGGTAGAATATTTACGGAAGATTGGGGAATTTTTTTTCAACCTTCTAAAATCAAAAGCAAAAATGGAAAAGGGAACAAAATAGTCCCTGTTGTCATTTTCCTAATGCTGAGCAGCTTGTGGCAGGTTTAATAGACCCTAATGTAAAGAGGCCTTTTTAGGGACCTTAGACCTGTATGGCCTCATTAATTCAAATGCTACGTGACAGTTCAGAGGTATCCTAAGCCCAGCCATTACCTGCATAAACAGGCTGTGATGCCAGCGTGGCACGTATTGGCCTCAGATCAGAATTCCTCATATTCCAGAGCTGTGATTAGAGAAAATCTCAAGCATGTAAGGATGCTCTTTCTTCAAAACTGCTAATCAAATCTGATCATCACTTCTTTACTAAAAGAGATATTTGAAGAGCTTAAGGTCATCCTAGAAGAACACACTGTGGACTTCACAGAGGAAAGACCTGGGCTTGAAATATTGAAAGATATTGCCACCCTTCAGCTCTCCCCACACTGTCACCTCCCGGATACGCTGGCATACAATGAAATGGTTGTTTGACAACCATCACAATGCTGAGCTCCAGATTTCATATTGTGCAACATCTGGATGGTCCTACAGATACAGCCAGGTGACAGATTCACACATTCCCTCAAAAACGGAGTCCGCACACTGACAGTTGCTCATTGTTGGGAAAGGGGGAAAAAAATGAAATGGAAGAAAGATTTTCTTTCTGCATCTTAATTCAGGTTCATCTATGTGAAATACATTATCTACTAGCAATCGGCCTACGAAGTGTTCTCTGGCAGGAATGAATATTGCAGCTGGTCTGCATTACAGTAAGAAATGGTTTACCTTGTGTCAGAAAAAGCAAAAGTTTTTACTGAAGGCCAAACTTCATAGAGCAAAAGAAATTAAGAGTAACAGAAGATTGGATTCAGTTTAATTAACTTTGTAATAATCTTAAATTAGTTCTACTTTTGCTCCTTATACAAATGATGAAAAAATGTAGAATAATGCCAAAATAAATATATAAATTTGGTATTTAATTAAGTCACATTAAAACTAGTTTCTAGAACTGCTTATTCATTGGAAAAGACTTCATAATAACATTTCTTAGCTTAAAACTTAATAAAAAATAACATAAAAACATTTGAAAATCTGCATCACGTATTTTTCTACTTAGCATGTGCTAAAATTTTCTGCAAACTATTAATATTTACTCTTGCCTCAGCTTCTGTGACAGTATTAATATTCTGCTCTCTAACCATATCTCTAACCATGTTTTCAGAATCCTGCATCTTTGTTTCAGATCATGTCTTTATCTAGACAGGAAAACACTGGTTCTATTTAAAACTTTGCTCCATGAGTGATATTTAAAGAGAGGCAGATATACAAAGATTGGTTTCCATTCCCTGAAATTAATGGAACTCATTCTACACAGCAGATCTTTAGGAAAGAAAATGCATTATTTGGTGGAAGATATTAAAAATGTTATGTGGCCTGCTCCCTCTGCAGCAAACCCAATCCAACTGAACAGATTCAATAGTCTGACTTCCATTTCTATGTGCTGGATTAGTCTTTATATTTGTTTTGATAGGAAAGCAGGCAATAGCCTATTTCATGGATAATAAATTCAAGATAGTAATGATGAGATGGTATTGGCTCTGCTAAGTGCACCCAGATTGGAAGGTCACATATTTGACCCAGGTCTACCGTGGTTCTTAATGAATCCGTATACTTGATTAGAGTTACTCTCTTTCTGCGGTGCAAAAATAGCTTTGCGTGGAAAACCAGTTCCTTTTTAGCAGAAGGGGGAGAATCATTTTGCTTCGGATGCGTTCCTAAAACTTTTCCACACTCTTTTAATTGTGTGCTTTAAGATCTGAAACGATCCAGAAAGCTGGATTCTTTTTCAGCTCACTCCTGGTGTTGTTTTACAACCTTCATTGCCAGTCATGGGCGAATGAAACTACCTCTGTCACCTTTATTTGAATGAAAAATTTCTGACTTCTTAAATAATCAGGAGAACTGATGAGATGTCACATTAAAGCTTCAGCTTTATAGTTATTTCAAAATATTCAAAGCTTTCTCTCTCTCTCTCTCCTTTTTTTTTTTGACCTGTCCATTTCATGGAACAGATGGAAAAACTGCTGTTTGGCCTGTCACATAGGAAATATCAGCAAAGATGATTGGAACACAGAATATATATATATATATATATATATATATATATATATATATATATATATATATATATATAACCTTTTTTGTTTGCCTTGTGTCTTTCATTCATTTTCATTCATTTAGTTTGGATTTATTTTTAAGATTGAGTAGCAGCTATGAACGCCCCGCTTTGCGTACAGCACACTGCATTTTCCCGGGGTCTTTGACGAGCTGTCTGTCTGCGGTGGAGCGCCCTCACCTGTGGAGAAGCCTCCATCTATCTGCCTCTCTGCTTCTCCAGTGGCATCGCTCACTGCTAATTCACGGAAGTGATTTCTTACTTCTTGTCACTGTCTTTCTTCCTCGTACTCCCTCTCTGTCCGTCAGAACTCGTTCCCTGACTCTCCGACTGCTGGCCTCCCGTGTCTTCCTTCCTCCATTCCTCCTTGAGAAATATGAGCCAGCTTCTTCCTTTCTCTTTTTCTTTTTAAATCCAACTTTCTGAAACTATTTTTTTTTTCCCACTGCTTTATCTTTGTTTTCCCACTTAGGACTGAGAGAATGAGCAGAGTTACTGCAATTGCAATTCCACACATGAGCACTCCTGAAGAAACAGATTTTTTTTTTTAAGTTTCCAATGCTATGAAAGAGTGGGCTTCTGATTATTATTTATTAAAAAATATAGTGAGGCTTTAAAATCAAGAATGTTTACAGGTAAAATGATTAGTTCTTAGGTGTAAGGCATTTTTAGCAACCACCTAAAAATGTGCAAATATAAAGACATAGTTGCTTGTGTTTCCAGTTTTGCTTTCTATTGCTAGTCGAAGGTCTGGGTCTCCATGTACTTAAATGTTTTCGTATTACTGCTCCTCCACTTTTTAAAAATGTGTTGGTCAAATTTTACTACACAATGTTTAGACGATATATTTATTTTAAAGCAACAACAGTAGGAGAATAGTTAAATTATTCTACTCATAGCAGAAACCTCATGTGGAATTTAATAGTTTCAAAAATATGTGTGTTATATTAATAGTTTGCCAGACCCTTCACAATGAATAAACATCAGCCTGTATACTCTGAAATTTAGTGGTAAAGCAAAATGTAATTTGAAAAGAGACTACTGCATCTATTCTTGAATTTCTTTCTGACATTAAATAAGGTAGAATTTCAATTATATACTGCCTAACACAAACACCTCAGAAATGATCATTTTCATAGATATTTTAATTCCATTCAATTCCATTTTTTTGGTGGGAATTCTTTAGTGACTCTGAAAAATGCACTTTGGCTTTAGAAAAAAGCAAAAACTACTGCCCAAGAAATTGCCAAATACTCCTAAAGATCAAGAAGGTTAGGAAAAAAGAAATTTTTTAAAACCTCAGAGTTTTTGAGACCCAAACCTAGCTATATCATCTGTATAATATAATTTGTATTAATTTTTTCCTAGGCAAAGTAATGACCCATTCACCCTTCCATTAATTACTACAGGAGGTGGAGGAAGCTCTGAGTGATATAAATGCAATTCAATAGGAAATAAATCGATTTTGCTTTGCTGCCTGCAATTGTCATATGAAGGGATCATGAGCTATGATACAGGCAACGCCTAGGGCTTATTGTAAGTGAACGCACATTTCCACAGTCCATTTTCATACACCCTTGTAAACAGGATAAATATTTAACATGGTGTGAAGGATCACTTTTCTTCCCCCTCCTCCTCACAATAATGCTCAATATCCTGTACAGTTTTTCTCAAAGAGAGTAAAGTACCATTCTTTTCAAGTGATATTAATCTATTTTGCTATCTTAGCAAGGATATGTTAACTAGACCGAACTCTGAACACGTTTTTATTTCCTACTTTAGAAAGGACAGGCGATAGCTCATTAAAATATATCAATGAATAATAACTTCTTCCTTTAAATGAACTAATATCTAAGTTTAATGAAGCTCAGTTTATAGTGATTTTCTGGCTGAAATACTCTCCTTTCTGCCTAATTATGTGCACGGCTTTCCAACAACAAGGAGTGTCTTTCACATTAGATAAGAACCCGGGCTTTTATCTCAATCAATAGTCTTTAGCCTTTGAACTCGTGTCAGTGGAAGACCAGTCCGTCATGTTCAGTTCTACCTGACCTCTTTTTCTTCTTGATGCATGCTGCCATTTACAAAAGAACCCCCCACCCACCCACGTGCATGCTCTCACATGCGCGTACACACCCATGCACACACCTAGGGCAGACGCTGGCAAAGTGCGTGCATTTTTTTTGTGTGCCTCTGCGTCCCTGTGCGTGTGCGTCACCATGTGTGGATAGAGTCCTTTATGGCTGTAAAGATGTGTGACTGTAATAATGATGTTAAAATTTTCTTGTTTCCTTTCACTGGGCTTTGTGTATCTCAAAGGAGCCCCATATGGTGCTCTTTGTCCGTGTCATTACCTCGTTACAGCCACTGTCTGCCAGCCAAAGGTAGGGCGAGCTCTGCAGCTGTAGACAGCGATACAACTGGAATTGTCTAAGGTCAACAGTGCCGTAATTACTTTAAAATGTCAGCGTACAATAAAATACAACAGTTCATCTGGCAGAAAGCAAATTAGCTTTGACCATAGCGTAATTACCCTTTTCTCAGCACCATTAGAAGAGATCAAATCTCCACATTCAGTGTTTGAGGAAAGGCCATCAGAGTACACTCTACCTGACAAGGATGCACATTTGCCATTTTGAGATGTAATTAATTGTCCCTATAATAGAAATTTTTATATTTGACTCTGGAATTGAAATGTGTAATAACTTGGCTTCTTCATTTTAACCATTTTGATGCTGGAGGGAAAGAAATGTGTTGTGAAATGCAAATACACACTATTGGTATCACTTGAAGTATATTTTTATTTTGAGAACAATTAGTTCTATGGCTGGAAGATTTATTCCAAAGTGATTTTCACATGTGTTAAGGATGAGTCTAATATCTAGATAGTGTTTTGAAGGAAATGAATTTAAGAAATTAGCATGATTACCCTCTTGCAGTCGTAGATCCTGTTTCATTTTTGCATGTGCATTTCCTGTCTGCCTGGAATAATGTGACCTGAAGTGGCTTTCAGACATATTAAAGGTTGATTTCTGCCACTGATCTTCATCTGCACCTCTGGCTCTACACAGGGCGATGGAGGCAGCAGTGCACCCTGCCCCCTCCCCCAGGCTTAATGTGCCTTTATGCCAAGAACATCCTCTGTTTTGCAGACAGTCATCATTAATGGTGGAGGGTATGAATGCAACAATGATACCATAATTTGATTAACTAGGAGAAAAACAGCAAGGAGCTGACCAGTGACAGTCCCTGAAGGGCAAAGTCTTCAATGCTGCTTGTTGACTTTCATTAATATTTAAGGGCGCCAAAGATGCTTTAAACTGATTTGGAATGACTTAAGGTGTCCGAGCAGCCTTTTTTCCTTGTGCTTGGTTGTTGAAACACATGAAACAGCTGTTCGGTATTACAAGAGCCCAGCACTGTATTTAGGGAATTCCACCACCATAAGGATGTTTACATTTTCTTGATGCTTCATTCGCTGTGTTGTGGGCTTCTTCATAGAATTTCAAATGAAAGAGTATTCTCCTGGGTTCAAAAATCTCCCTTTTAAGCACAGATTTCCTGGATGGGGGCAAAGGAGGACCATCCGTGCAATCCAGGAGAATCATCTTACTTAACAAGAAAATTCTTAACATGACCCCTTGTAATTGAACCATTGCTTATGTTTAGGTGCCAAAACCAAATTCATAAACAAACTTTTTGATAAAACCAATATAGCATTGGTTATTTTATCCTTTCAGAGAAGAAATCATAGCACACACTAGATTTTTTTCCCTCAAATGCTTGGACTGTTTTGTCCAATGTTTTGGACTATTTCAATGTCGTATACCACTCTCCGACAAATTCACAATATGAGGCACACTAAAGGTAGAAAGATGTTTGAAAATAAATTAAACTTGGGCAAATTTGTTCAATAGATGTAATAGTTCAGGGAGAACAGAAAATTCTTTATTTGGGGCTCACCTTATCTTAGGTTAAATCGAGATGCTCACAAATATATTCAATGTATAACTCATAGAATTTTAAGAAGTATCACCTCGTGAGATTGAAAGTACATTTTTAAGGGGGCAAGACTGACGAAACTACAACTTTAAGCTGTCCAGGAGTGGTATAAATTAATGCCTTGATTTTAGCTTGAAAGAGGTATGCTATATTACCTATAATATTTAGAAGATCCTTTGACAGAATTATCAATTCTGCTCTGAAACAACCTTAACTTTTCATTAGCCCAGAATTTAAGGCCTTTTACTATTTTACCCAAATTTAAATTTGTGTTCCTCATTTTTCATTGAAAATTTTGTGCTCCAGCTAATTCAACCTCTGACCTTTACATGCTTAGCCCTCTACTTAGTAGTCTCTGTCTTTCTATGTATTTCCCAGGCTATTCTTCATGGAGCACCATTTCTGCTCTTTAATGCTGTTCCATGGCCTACTGCAGAAGAATGTCTTTGATGATCATGTGATTCACTTCAGGATTGGATCTTTTCTTGCTGTCTGAAAAACGATGTCGTCTGTTGAAAGAAGCCAACAAGGAGATGATGTTCCTGATGTTGTAGCATTTCATTCATTTTATTCACATAAATTCTAATAAAAATGGGAGTTACTGATTGCAGTGATATATTGACTCTCCTTGCCTCTACCTTTGGTCAGTTGTCATGCTATGTCACCAAAATGTGGGAAATGTCATTTATATGTGGAATTTAAAATAAACAAAACTAGAAGAGGAGAGAACAGAATGATGATTACCAGAAGGGTATGGAAAGATGGTGGAGAAATGGTATCTAGTAGTCACAGTGAGTTACAATGAGAAGGGAGAATACATTTTTAAGACCTGTGGCATAGCATGGTGGCTATGCTGCAGTTGATGATGGATAGCTGATTTAACACCTGTTAGAATAAACCTGAGCTGTTGTTCATACAAAAAATACATAGGTGTCGTGTTGAATGCCATCTAGCTTGTTTTGATTATTCTACACTAAGTACATTCATTGTAATATCTCATCAAAGGCCATAAATTTATACAATAACAGTTTATCAGAAATTTAAATATAAAAAGGGATGTGAGAGAAACTTGAGAAGGGTGTAAAGTTATTAATAGTCATATAAAATAACTGAATATTTGTTACACATTTAAAATAATTCAGAAAAAAATCAAGATTCAAGGTTGCTAGACCTAAACAAATGCTCCATTAGTTTCAATTTATTTTTATTTGATGCAGTGGCACAATATACATAGCTTAAAATGAAACACAAACACAAGAAATGACTGTAAGGTCAAGAAGGAAGTCACATACTAACATAGACTATGTTGTTTTCATGCTCAATATCTGGAAAAATTAAAAGCAAGCAAACTGAGAGAAATCACAGAACAGAATCATCAAAAGATATGGTAAAGAAAATATAGAGATAAAGGTTGAGCATAGAATTAAAATTAGCATTTGTGCACTCGTGCAACTCTAACTACCGAGGGGCAAAAAGACTGCAGAAAAAAGCAGTGCATCAGTTTTCCTTTTTCAGCTTAGCAAGGGTCAGTGGAAAGCATCTAGTTATGCATTTACTATTTTAATGACCCCCCAATTGTAGGTTTGTTTGTTTTGTTTTTTGCAGAACTGGGGTTTGAACTCAGGCCCTTCCATTTGCCAGGCAAGCCCTTAGTTTACTAAGCTATTTCTCCAGCCCCTGTTTGTTTTTGAGACAGGGTCTCACTATCCAGTTTGGGCTGGGCCTGTGCTTACTGTTGCTGCCCCAGGATTGGTCTTGAAATCCCAGCTATCCTCCTGTCTCAACCTCCTGGGTGCTGGGACTATGCCCTGTTCTGAAGTCTATATTTTTATAATGAAATATTTGTTAAGTGTATCAGCTCCTAATTTATCCTTTAAATTTTATTATTTAAGAATCAATTAATCAGCCAGTTAATTATTTCAATTAATTGAAGTCGTTAACTATTTCCTTAAACCTCACATGAAATTGGACAGGCCAAACTTACTATTGGGTTCAATAAAATAAAATAAAGCAAGTTTATCATGAGGAATTCTAACATTTTAAATTTATGTATGTTTATATTTTAGCTCTTTTCACAAAACTATTTTGAAGCTAATTAACATTAAATAGAATGTGTAGCTAGCAGCTCTAACATAGTTTTAGAAGTAGTTAACACATACTGGTTTTTGTCATGTATATTTCATATCTTTCCTTCTCTGGTTAAAACCTCGAATCCCTCCCTCTCTCGTCTCATTTGCTGTGGATGCGCTAGTCTCTATCTAATTGCTAAAACAGAAGTGAAGCAAGACTTCTACCTCTGGCCCCAAATAATGGAAGAAAACACTGCTGGGGACTGAAGTATTTGGGAAAATGCTTTGCCCCACCTGTGAGGCTGGGAAACTGCATGGGGCACCCAGCAGAGTGCTGAAAGAGGTCCTCCTGCAGTCCCAGGAGATCATAAGCTTTGGACAAATCACTGTTCCAGATCTGCAAAAAAGTTCCAGAACACCTAAAATATCAAACTAATTCTGAGTAATTCAATATGATTCACAAGAAAATCTAAAGAACACTTGTAAAAATAAAAAATATGCATTTAACTAGGTAAAATTCACAGTTTGTGATCAAATAAAAGATTTTCAAGAATGCCTAGAGAAATCAAGATGTATTAAAGAATCATTAATACTGAAACTGAAGAAAACACTAGGATGAGCCAGTAGCAGGATTAACAGTTATTATAAATATTTTTCATGTATAAAAATTCAAGTGAAGGGCCAGATAGATAGCCCAGCGGACTAAAGCTCCTCCTTTGTCAGAGCACAAAAGCTGGGGTTTGATCCCCTTCTCAGTGTGCCAGCCCCATCCCCAGGGTGCACTGAGAGAATGAGTGAGACTGGGCGTGGTGGTACATGTTTGTAATCCCAGCACTTGGGAGTCTGAAAACAGGAGGATTGCTAGGACTCCCATCTATGTAGAGAGACCGTATGGACCCTGTACAAAACGCATAAAAAAATTCAAATGAATATAAGAAATACAGAGTTATTATAAAGTGAACAACCAAATGAAACTTGTAGAAATAAAATTTAAAATATCTGAGATTTTAAAAAATACACTGAGATTGCTGATAAGACAACTCTGTAGAAGAAATAGCTAGTGAAATTGGGGAAAATGGAACTAGAAAATATTCAAAATGACATAGAGGAAGGCATTTTTCAAAAGAAAACTAGTGAAGAAATAAGTGTGCAATTGGAGACCCTAATGATGGCGATGCTTAAAGATCCAAAGGCTCATTCAACTGAAAACTTAGTTTTACACATATTATGAGCCTGAAACTCAAAAAATAGTTCAATAAATTGGTTCCAATTGACAATAAATAGAAAAAAAGAGATAAAGAAGTTTTATCAGTTGAGAGACAAAGAAAAACATGACAGCTGATTTCTTTTGGAAAAGAAATTAAAGCAATAAGTCACAAAATCATTATTTTTTTAATTTCTACAAAATAACTATCCTGGACAACCTAGAATTCCAGGAGTATAGGAATATATTTTTTTAAAAAGTAAACATTTTTCAAGCACACAAGAGCAAAAAAGCTAAACTGATTAATCAATATCACACTATCACCCTAAGTAGTTGTAAAATAAGTCTTTTAGGCAATAAGAAAATGGTGAATTGAAATAAATCTCAACAAAGAAATGAAAAGCACATGAAATTTTACTTCCATAAGTAAATATATAAGCTACTTTTCTCAAAAGAATTTTCTTACCAGAGATTTCTTATATGTGTCACAGAGAAAGGTATTGGTCTAAATAAGAATATATTTTGGAGTCCATTGAGTATAAAAGCAATTTCAGACAAATGTCTTGAAGTAAAGAGAAATAGAAGTGTACTTCTTTATAATATGCGCAAAGATGTTCAGCAGTGCAAGTTCTAATACTATCCAAGAGGATGCTGTCTTCAGAAGGTGGGCTGTAGCCACTTAAAAGCATATTTATGCAACTAAAGAAACTGCTAAATTAGCAAAATAGTGAGTCATACAAAATAACCCAAAAGTGAGTAAAATGTAGTAAAAAAAAATCTTCATTCTAAATAAGGAAAACTTCAACAAAATTAACTACTGTGGAAAACAGAATACATACAGCAAATTGATGGAAGTAATTCCAATTATTTTAATAATGAAAGAATTTAACAAATAGGCTACGTTAGTCCTAGTCAAGTGAAAACCTTATTAAAATCGTAACACAGAAACAAAGAATATTGTAAAGATGGCAAAAAACAGGTTCTTTCATAATGATAAAGTATTTGATTCAAGACAAAAGAATCCTAATATTTTATAGTCCTAATAACAGTTTCACACACACAGACACACACACACACACACACACACAGATTTGTAAAGTGAAATTGACAAATTCACAATTATGGTCAGATTGCAATACCAATTTCCTGATAATTGACAGGACATGTAGCTAAAAGATTAACAAGGGCGCAGTAGCCCCGAACATTACCATCAGCTAGTGTTGCCTAACCGTCATTCGTGGATTAATCCATCTGAATAAACAGAACACTGCTTCTTCTCAAGTGTGCACAGAGCATTTATCAAGGCTGACTGCATATTGTAGAGTAAGAGAAGTCTCTCATTATTTCAAAAGGATTCAACTAATGAAACGATGTAAGTGCCACAAAGTATTTCTCAAACTACAAAGGAATTAAATTTGGAATTAAGTAAAGCAATATCTTGAAGGGTTTCTAAATGTTTGCAAGCTAAATGATAAACTTCTGAATAAAAGATAAATTAAAGATTAAATTAAAATGCAAATTAGAAAGTATCTTTAACTGAACACAACTAAAATGAGGACTTTCAAAATTTTAAGGATTGAACCAGGGAGATGGCTCAGTAAAATAAGCACTTGCCTGGCAAGTGCAAGGGCCTGAGCTCAATCCCTGGTTCTCAAAAAAAAAAAAAAAAAAAAACCTGTAAAGATCAACTAAAACAATATTTCAAAGGAAATGTGTAACACTATATCTCCTACATTAGGGAATAAAATGGTCACAAACAAGTATACAGGCTCACAGATTAAAAAATCAGGAAAAGATGAAAAACAAAGCATGAAAAATAAAGATCTAGAGCAACATAAAAGAGCACAGTAAAGTAAAACTCTAGTTCTCTGAGGCAAATGAAGAACATGTTATAGCACTAGAACAGTTATTAAGAAAAACGAGGAAAAAAGATCAAATTATTACTGTGAAAAATGAGAAAGATGGCATTCCCATAGATTAAAGACATTAAAATGAAAATGAAATAATATAATAAGCAAATTCCTTTCTATAAATTTGAAAATTTAGAAAAAATAGGTAAAGCATTTGAAGCAAAGTATTTCTAAAGCTCATTCAGTAACAAGTGAGTAAACATAATTGTCCCCTAACTATTAAACTCATTTAGATGATGACTTTAAAATTTCAAAAATTTGGGCTGAGGAGATAGCTCAGTAGTACCAGGCAAGCACAAAGACCCAGGTTCACTCTCTGGTACTGCATGCCATTGCCAGCCCTGACAAGACCAGGCATGGTGGCATATGCCTCCAAGCCCATCTCTAGAGCAGCTGGTACAAGAGGGTCACTACAACTCATGAGCCATTGTATTCAATAAATAAATAAAAATAAAATAAAATTTCCAAAACTTCCAGGTTCACATGATATTTGGTAATAAATTAATAAATTTCACCAAACATCAAGAAGAAAAGTTACTAGTTTTCCATAAAATATCCTAGGGAATTAAAAAGGTAGAATATTTTCCAAAATCATCTTGATAATAAAATCATAGTGTACAAGAAGAAAAATTTAAAGATCAATATGCCCTTTGAGCATGGATGTGTATTTCTGAACATCCAACATATACAAGGGAAAGACAGTGTATCATGATCATGTGGGATTAACCCTGAGAACATGCAAACCTCTGGAGAAAACCCAAATGTTTACCAAGATGTCGTCAACAACCTGTTTGCTCTTCCATTTCAGTTCAGTAACTACTCTATCTTAACTCAGGCCAGCTGTGGAAGTCATGCTTGATTTATCTTAAATCTGATCGATATTTGAATCACTATCAATGTCTTCAAATGCATACCAAATCAATAAGTTTTCGGTTTCCAGCACTAGCATCTTTGTTTCACCTTTGTTACCTCTTGCTTGGGTTATGTTGGTCTCTTAACTGTTATCTTTATTTGTTCTCTGGTCTGGGGATTGACAATTTGAGGGATCATTGTTGAAAAGTAAATCATGTCATGACTCTTTTCTGCGTGGAGTGTCTTCTTTTCTTATTATTTATCTATTTAGTTTTGTATTTTAGGGACAGGTCTACAGGGTGTTCAGGGTCTCAGTACTAGATCAGACTCCTAGTGATCTGCCTGTTTACAGCCCTCCAAGAGCAGGGATTACAGGTGTGCACCACCTCGCCCAATCTCACTTGCCCTCTCTGCATGCCCTGGAGGTGGGGCCAGCATTGTAGGCCCAGGGATTGAACCCCTGGCCTCTGGGCCTGCTTGAAGGTGCTTTAATCCACTGAGCCATTTGGCCAGCCCTGCTTAGAGTGTTTTCCTTGTTTTCCTATATCTTAGAGTAAAATTCTGATTTCCTATAAGCCCTAAATTATAAGTACCCACTGAGCTTTTCTTTCTTTGTTCTGCTCTACATTGACTAATTTAATGGTCTTCAAACACACTGGATTATCCCCTTTTTCTGAAACATCAAGTGTATTATCATGTGAGAACTTCTGTACTTGTTTTTCTCTGACAGAAGCACTTTCATGCCCTATCTGCCTCGAGCTATTATTACTATAATTTCTAGAGCTGAGCAGAAATGTCACCCCCATTGAAAAGTTAAGCTCCATCTACCACAAACAACCTCCATCACCTTATCCTTGATCACTGTTTGCTTTATCACAATAATGAATTTCTTGATATTCTATTCATTTATTCACTAACTTTCATCTTTTACAGAAGCTGGAAAACTTCAGGGGAACAGAGCTCCTTTTGGCTGCTGGCATCCTATCAAGTAGAGTATTGCTCAGGACATGGTAAGCTCTAAAGGAGCAATACACACATAGGTATCATTGTTAAGAGACTGAAGGAATCTATGTTGTATATTATGTGAGTAGGGTTCTTTTTTATGTATTTAGTGCAGTCTACAGGATTTCACTACACAGTTGGGACTCAGAGTGATCCTTCTCTTTTCAGCCTTCCAAGAACTGGGATTACAGGCACACGCCACCACTCCCTGTTTCATTTACCATCTCAGCACACCCCTGGGGGTGGGCCCTGCACAGCACACCAAGGATCAAAGCCCAGTCCCTGCATCTGCCTAAGCAAGCACTTCAGTTTGCTGAACTATTAGGCAGCCCGTGAGCAAGGTACTCAAAGGTGATTTTTTCCATTTACTATCTTAATATTTTCTTGAAAAAAATGATCCTCCAGAGAAGAAGGAAAACATGCTCATATTTCTATGTCTTTATATAATTTGGAAATGATTTTAATATTTAGAGATGGTTATTTAATAGTAATATTTGGGTACAAATAGATATAAGATATAGGCTTAACTCAAGAAAAACTTCTGTCTTGAATACATATTACACATTATTCATATCTATCTCACTAAAAATATGACAATGTGTATTGCTGAAGAATTATTATTTATATTTCAGAAGTGGGAAACTTGAACCTTAGTAAAACTAATGAATTTACCCATTATAATAGTGTGTGACTCTCCTGATCCAAGTTGTTTCAGCTCAGCCTTTTGTTAGAATGACTGCACTTTTGTCCTTTTCTTTACTTCAAAAACTAAAATGAGCCCTTAAGAATCCAATAAATAAATTTGATTACATAATTTTAACCAATTATCCACTGATCGACATTTTTTCTCAAGCAAAACAAATACAGAACTATACAGATTCGAAACTAAGCACTTTTCAGCACATGCACACACACACACACACATACACACACACACACACACACACACACATCTGGTGGTCTTCGCACCATACTATCCTAACAAAATGCTAGGATAAATAAGCTAATTGTACTTTTTCCCTCAGTGCTACTTCTCCAGGTGGACACATGTGTCAGCACAGGACCAGTGAACAGGATCAGGTACATATGCTTAAGTGAGAAGCCTCTGTCGGAACGCATTTCCTCCTGATATGGCTAATAGAGATGGGCATGGAGAAGCCAAACACCACATGGAGGCCATTTGTTCCTTCAAAGCAAGATACAGACTCAGAACTTCAGATGAAAATGTACAGGCTGGCAACTTCAAAGGGGAGGAATCAAAAATAAAAACCAACAATTGAGAACTGTACCTTACATACACAAACATTTAGTGTGCATATGTGCGCCGATACCTCCCATTTATGGAGTATGTCTGATGTCAAAGCGTATTATCTTAATAGCTGAATTAGAAGATAACTGCTAAAAACTCTGAATTCTTAATGCTTTGTGTACACAAAAAAATTCATAAAGCCTTAAAGAAATCCTGAAATATACAACATTTGACATTATTTACATTTAATTAAGCTGCATCAAATCCTACAAGTTGGTTTGTTAGATTTCTCCAAGGCCAGTTGTTTATGTAAGCACTGAATCATTAATATGCAGCTTCTTCCATAATTATAAGGCTTTCAGATAAGAAACCTGCTGCCTAGGACAGATAAAGAAACTTGGAGATAGTCACAGATATGAGCCTCAGTTCGCACTGCGGGAGCACTTGGAAAAGTCTTACGGGACAATGCGACTCACTTGACAAAGGCAAACTGCAGAGACCCAAAGCGAGCTCTGCAAAGCAGGGTAGTTTTGTTTCTCCTGCCTTTTAGAAGAGAAATTAAGTAGAAAAATCAAAGAGAGTATGCATTTATTTGAATTAGCATGTTTGACTTCAAGTGTTATTTCGAAGTTGAACACCATTTTTTTTTCTCAGTGAAGACAGAGGAGGAAGACCTCAGCGATACCATCACATATTTCCAGTGGTCACAGTACTGATCTCCTATCTTCTAAAGTCACCACTTAAAAAAACGTGTTGTGGGATGATTTAGAAATAGGCACACAGTATCTTTGAGTTTATTGAATTCTCTAATGTCTCAGTTAGAGCCCATTAGAGGAACAGAATCGATAGAAATCTGTGAATAATTACCATACAAAAGGAGTTTCCTAGGTACACGTGGGGATCGGAAGAGTCCCAAAGGCCATCTGTGGAATGGGAGAAGGCTGAATCCAGAAGGGCTGCTTGCTCCCTGGTGAGCCCCAAGCTCAGTCATGAGCGTGGGGTGAGGTGCGGAGAGTGATGAGGGTCAGGAAGCTGAAGAGCTGCGGTGGAAGGAAGAGGGGTCCGTGAAAGCCTGAGGAACTGGAGACCAGTGTCTGAAGGGTAGAGTGAGAAATAGAGTTCCTCTACCAAACAAGTGCTATCTTCCTCCTTCTTTCCATTTTCCTACTGTCCAGCTGCAAACCTACTGGTTGGTGCCACCCTCATTCCGTCCCACTGTGTCTGTGGTCCCCATGCCAGCCATCCACAGACATAGCCCGGGCTGCACTAATCAGCTAGATGGCACTCGCTCAAATCAAGGGAACCCGTGTCACTTAAGTCTCACACTTAGAACTACAATGAGTCTATTCTGTATAAACTATTGTTCACTCAGTGACGTTTGCAGACCTTCATGCTAACATTCAGGCAACCTCTACCCAGAAGCCTTCTTTTCCTGCTTACATCACCTAGCTTTTGTAGTATCAGCTGCCTGTCCCCTCCCTTTTCAGCTCAATCGAGCTTAGCTTCATGGCTTCCTCATGTGACCTTCTCAGTCACACCGACCATGGGCTTTTCTTTCTTTGTCCAGTGACAAAAGCATCTGGGCAGGAGTTAAAAAGCTGCTTTGTTGCTTTTCCCTTTCTTTTGTTACCTAGGCTCGGTGTCATCCTCTCTGTGTTCTCAATCATTTGAGCCTTATTTCTCCTTTTTTTTTTTTTTTTTTCTGGAACCCGGTATTGAACTCAGGCCCTTGCACTTGCCAGGGAAGTGCTTATTCCACTGAGCCATCTCCCTGGCCCCTTCCTGCTTCTTACAAAGAAGGCAACCACTTCATCTTCAGGGAAACTGAACTCACATTTTACCTTGAGAGTTCCACAAAGATGAAAGATGTTTTTATTAAGCAAAGTATGTATTATACCTATCCCATTAAGGATTTCACAGCTTTCATTAATTCAACATGCTGAAAAGAACTCTGGGAGGCTGAGGCAAGAAGATCACAAATTTGATTGCAGCCCGGGCCATCAGCGTCTTTGAAACCCAATCACAAAATAGAAATAAAGAAGTGGCTTAGCCTTGCATTTACATATATATGATATATACATTATTTATATATATATATATATATATATATATATATATATATATATATATATGAAGGGTTCATTTTAGCACTGTAAGAACATCATTGCAAGAATCTCTGATTTAAAACACATTATAAAGTATACATAGACATTAACATGATATGGAAAGGTGATAGCACTACATATTAAATTTCAGAGATATTCCACTATGAATCTAAAATTATTTCACAGTTGAAAACATATCCCGTCATTTAGGCAAAGAAAATCAGTATCACATTTTTGAAGATGTACTTGAAAAAGTTTTAAGAAACAGATATAACAAATTCCTTTCATTTCAAGTTTGAACTGTTATCAGAATTCATTTTGTGTCTTATGTTTATGCATTACTAATTACTAAACAATATGAATGTGCACTTAGTTTACTGAATAGCCATGAAATTCTAAGTATGCTTACTGTTTAAAATACAATATTCAAATAAAATTATGTTTCTTAGAAAACACAATGCAGGTACCACACTGAGCTCTGCATTGATTCCTATGTAGGGGTCATGAAATTAAAAATTAAACTTTATTGTGCCCAACACAAATAAATATATTTTCAGGTCATGAGTTTAATCCCTGGTACCACAAAAAAAGAAAAAATATATGTATTTTTCAAGTTGTTAGAGAAACATACCATAGCTAGAAAGGTGATTTAAATCAATTTATTTGGAAGTAAAAAATAATTCATTAGTAAAGTTAAAAGTTACTTTGGTTTGGACATTTTATAATTTATGCACATTATCATTCAAATTTTAAAAAATATAGATTTCTCTCAACTTTCCAATTAATATTTATGATTAAATCAGCTGAACATACCATAAAGAACTATAGTCTTTATATATTTATTAACAGTATAACACTTTCCTGAATCTTCTTTTTGGGGTGCAGGATCTTGCTCTGAAGCTCGCAGTCTTAGTGATAACCTTGTCTCAGGATCCCTAGCTCTGGGATTATAGCACTGTTGAGCCATCCCTCCAGCCTCTGTGAATCTACTTACAAGGGTACAATGCTACTGTTACTTTTGATTGGGTTCATGACTGCCACATAAACAAAGCACGTGTTAAAGATTAAAATTCCATATTTCATCATTGTTTTTCTCTTTTACCAGTCAAAAAAATTACTAAAGACAAGAAAAGCAGTATAAAAATTGAAACAATACAAAATTTCACTAAATAAGATAGGAATTCAACAATGGCTATTCTATTACATACTGTTACCTTCAAATTAGTTGTTCAGATTACCAGATATAAGCATTCAAAATTAGTCAAAAAAGCTATAAAAAATAAAAGAGAGAGAGAGAAAAGCATTAACGACTTCTTTGAATAGATCAGCAGAAATCAACCATCTACGTATCACAGCAATCATATATGGTTTTCCTTTCTTTTGTCCTTTTACTCATCCCAGTTGCTCCTTTCCTCTGAAAAAATTCTTTCCCTTGCACAGTATCTATTGTACCTTCCAGATTTTATTTACTCTCTCAGGTTCTTTCACTAGTGAACCAATGATATCCATACACGCTGGATCTGATTTATTTCACTTATGGATATGATTTCTAGCTGTATCCATTTACCTATAAAAGCCTCAAATTTGTTATTTTATATCTGAGTAATATTCCATTGTATAAAATACCACATATTTTCTACACATTCATCAGTTAATGGGCATCTGGGTTGTATCCAAGATTTAGCAAATACGACAAATTGTGCTGCTATAGAAGTGAACGTACCTGGACTGCTATGGTATGATGGGTATGATGTTTTCAGTTCCTCTGGAAAACACTCAGGAGGCTGACATGAAGGGACTCTGAATCATAGCTTTTTGAGGAATCCCCACGCTGATTTTCATGGTGGTTGTACCAGCCTGCACCCCTACCAATAGCAAAGGGTTCCTTTTCCTCTTGGCTCCTCCAGTATTAGTTACTGGCTAACTTCTTAATAACAGCCATTCTTTCTGGGTGAGATGAAATCTAAGTATTGTTTTAATTTGCACTTCTCAAATGACCAACGATGTTGAATATTTTTCATATATTTATTTTCCATTTGTATTTCTATATCTGAGAAAAGTATATTAATCTCAGATGCCTTTTTTAATTGGATCTTTGTTTCTTGAGATACTTATTTTTTAAAAAAAATATTTATTTGTTCTAGATAGAACTCCTATGTCTGAAGGAGAGTCAGCTAATTTTTTTCCAGTATGTTGGTTTACTCTGTACACTGTTGGTGCTGTGTTTTGCAATGAAGATACTATTTAAAAAGAAGAGAATCCAGTTGCTGATTCTTTGAAGTATTTCCCCAGTTTGGTTATTGCTCATGAACTCTCTACCTATTTCTATATTTTCAAGATTCCTGCCTACTTTTTCCTCCAGTAGATTTAATATTTCTGTTAAAATATTTAAATCTTTAATCGGTTTTGACTTTGGTTTCATGTATAGTGATAGACATGTATCTTATTTTAGGCTTCAGTCAGCGGAAAGTGCCAGTTTTTCCAGCACCATATATTAAACAGGCTATCTTTCTCCCACTGAACATGTTTGATCTTTTTGTCAAAGATAAAGTACCTGAATGTATATGTAGTTGTGTCTGTATCTTTTAGTCTGTTCCATTGGTCCTCAGATTTTTTTTTCTAGTTCTATGCTGATTTTATCATAGTGTGATTTCAAGTCAGGGATTGTAATGCCTCCTGCCTTTTGTTTTTTAGCTAGGACTGCTTTTGCTATTCTAGGTCTCTTTTGGTTCCAGATACATTCTAGGAATGTTTTCTCTAGGTCTATGAGATATACTAATGATATGTTAATCTGGATTGCATTAAATCTATATAACAACTTTGGGAGAATGACCATATTCACAATGTAGGTTCCTCATATCTAAGTACAAGGAATATCTTTCAAGCTTCTGAAATCCTCTTTTATCTCTTTTTTCATGATACTGTGATTTTCGTTATATAGATCTTTTACTTCTTTTGTTAGGTTAATTCCTAAGTATGACATGTTTTTAGGTGTTATTCTGAAAGGTTTTTTTTTTTTTTTTTTTTTTTTTTTTTTTTTTTTTTTTTTTTTTTTTTTTTTTTTTTTTTTTTTTTTTTTTTTTTTTTTTTTTT
>PVKA01000332.1:21201-138771 GCA_004027165.1 Ctenomys sociabilis | reverse complement strand
TTTGGTGGAGTTTTTGGGGTCTTCTATGTAAAGTGTCATGTCATTTGCACATTATGATAATCTCACTTCTTCCTTTTCAGTCACTATTACTTTTATTTTTTTCTTGTCTAATTGCTCTGGATAATGTTTCCAGAAGCATATTAAGTAGGAGTTGGTGTCAGTGGAAATCCTTCTCTTGTTCCTGATTTGAAAGTGAAGCCTTTCAGGTTTTGTTCATTTCATATGATGATAACTGCTGGTTTGTCACAGATGTCTTTACCCCAACCTGAAAAAAAGAAATTAAGTATAATTAGTTGAAATTTTCACAACAGTAAAAATGTTTGGTCTTCTAGACTTTTTAAAAATGTATTCATCCAAAAAATAATCACAACTCTTTACACAGTATGTGTCCTGGATGGAGTGTATCAGAATCACCTGGCTTGGAAAAGTGTGAGCCCTGGCATCCTCGAAAGAATGGAAATTTGTAGACCCCAAAGAGCTGTATTTTTATTTTTCATCATTAATTATGTTTACTGCTATATTTTAAATATACCTAAAGACCACTCTCTTCACAGGGACTACTTAGTCCTTTCCCCACCCATTCCTTTATCTTCCCTGCAATCCTCTTCCCCCACCCTTATTTACAAAAGCTACTTGTTTCATTTTGCCCTGCTTTTTAATTTTTATTTCAGTCTTTTTGGTACTAGGAATCAAATTCAGAATCTGACACTTGCCAGGCAAACAACAGGGGGGTGAATTAAATCCCCAACCCTATATTTTTCCTTCTTTTTTTTTTTATTTTTTTCTTTTCCCTTCTTTGATTTCCCCCTCCTTCATCTCTAGTTCTTTTCCCTATTGAACATATTCTTCCTGTTTCATGATTTGCAATATACATTCTGTCTCCATTTATACTTTCAGGTTTTCACGCCAGAGAAACAATGCAATAAGCACACATGTGTACACATTTATTTTGCTTAAGGGTATGATCTCTAGGTATATCCATTTAGCTATAAATGTCTCAACTTTACCCTTCTTTATTCCTGAACAATATTCCATTGTACAAAAACCATCTTTTCCATGCATCAGCTTGCCTTTGGGTTTATTTATTTGTCATAGCTAAATGCAACATTTAGCTATGACAAATTGTGCTGCTATAACCATGGGTGTGAATACATTCCAATGATGTGATCTTTTTAAAACTTTTGCAAAGATATCATGAAGGAGACTACCTGGATTAAATTGAACCTATAGTTTTACTTTTTTAGGAATATCCACACCATTTGTGATGGTGGCTACACAAGTCTACATTCCCACTAACAGTGAAGAAGGGTTCTCTTCCCCACATCCCTTCCAGAATTTACTATTGGTTGAATTTTTAATGGTAGCCATTCTTTCTGTGGTGAGATGGAAATTCAGTTTTGTGTTAATTTATATCTCTCAAATGACAGGTGTCAGTGATGCTGAACATTTTTTTCCCACATATTTATTAGCTATTTCTACTTCTTCATCTAAGAAATTTGTTTTCATTTAAAATTGGGTCTTTAATTGTAGGGAATCTGTTTTTATCTTTGAATTCTTTATATATTCTGGACAGAAGCCTCTTTTCTGAGGAACAATGCAAAATGTTTTTCCCATTCAGTGGGGTTTCTCTTAACTCTCTGTGATTTCTTTCTCTGTATGAAAGCTTTTTTAATAAGAGGAGATCCAAGGAGTTGATTGTACTATTTTCTTTGTAGTTTGAGTTTTCTTCAGAAACACTTTGCCTTACAATAATGTCTTCAAGAGTCTTGTCTAGTCTGTCGTCCAGAGGATTTAGTGTTTCATTAGTGTTTCACAGTGTTTAAATCTTTCATTCATTTTTGTTTAAGTTTAGTTCATGATGAGATGCATGGGTCTAGTTTTAGTCTTTAGCATATGAAAAGCAAGTATTTCCTCATAGTTTACTAAAGAGGCCATCTTTCTTCCAGCAAAGATCCTTGATCCCTTTGTCAAAGATAAGATGACTGTTTAGAGTTAGTTGTTTCTACATCTTCTAATCTGTTTCATTGATCCTTTAGTCTGAGTTACTTTCTCTCTCTCTCTCTCTCTCTCTCTCTCTCTCTCTCTCTCTACTTATTTTGTCAGTACCATATTGATTTTATCACAGTAGCTTTATACTATGATTTAAAGTCAAAGATTGTGATGCTTCTTGCCCAGAATTGCTGTTAATCTTCTGTCTTCTGGTTTGAAATGAACTTTTTTTTTTTTTTTTCAGAACCAGGGATTGAACTCAAACACTTGCACTTGCCAAGGAAGCATTTATTCTACTGAGCAATCTCCCCAGTCTCTTGAAATGAATTTTAAGATTGTTTTTTCTAATTTTGTGAAGTATGCCATCGGTTGATCAGAATTTCATTAAACCTGCATAACAGTTTTGCAATAACCCATTTTTAATATGCTGTTTATTCCTATCCAAAAACACAGAGTGTCTTCAATTTTTGATATCCTTTTTGATCCCTTCTTAATGGCTACTGTAGTTTTCAGCATAAAGATCTTTTACTTTGTTAGATTTCTTTTTAAAAATATATTTGGTATAAGGTCTCACTAAACAGCTTGGACTCCTAGTGATCTTCCTGTTTTCAGCCTCCCCAGGACTGGGATTACAGTCATGATCCAACACGCCTGGATTCTATGGCTAACTCAGTGCACCTGGGGGCAGAGCTGGCATGGTATGTGATGCTGGGGATCAAGCATCAGTCCTTGAGCTTACCTAAGCAGGTGCTTGGTCTGCTTTGCCATTTCTCCAGCCCTCCTTTGTTAGGTTGGTTTCTAAATATTTCATTTTCCTATGCTATTGTGAAAGGAATAGATTTCCTGAATTGTCTCTCCATGAGATTCTTGTTTGTTCACAGGAAGGCCACTGATTTTGAGTGTTTACTTGGTATCCAGTTATGCTACTGAAATTGGTTATTACATCTAGAAGTCTTTTTTTTAAGAGTTTTGGGGTCTTCTACGTAAGTCCTTTATCATCTGTAAACAATGATAACCAACTTCTTTCTTTCTTATTATTTTTCCTTTTACTGTTTTTTTTTCATGTCTAGTTGCTCTGGCTAATGTTTCCAGAATAAAAATGAATAAAATTGGTGATAGAGGGAATTCTTAACTTGTTCCTGATTTTAGATCAAAAGCTTTCAGGTTTTGTCCATTTTTTTGTGATGATGTTGACTGTTGGTTTGGCATAAACGGCTTTTATCGATTGAGATAAAGATCAGCCATTCCATTTTTATGTAGTGTTTTTTTTTTTTTTTTTAATCATGAATAGGTGTTGGACTCTAGCAGTTGTTGCTCCTCACCATGTCTCGGAACCTGCATTTTAGGCACATGTTCTTTTAGAATGCTTACCCAGGCTCACCATGGCTAGTTGTAAACATAGATAAACAAACTAGCAGCGTCTTAGAAATTGTCTGCTTAAAACTTGAACTTATTTGAAGTAGCAACTCCAATTATACCCTTTTTCAGCTAGGGTAGAATAAAAGCAGCAAAGAATTTGTAGTTTCTCACGTCAAATCATTTAATTATTTAAGTACCACATACTTTTTAATTAAGTAGGTTTATTGCATCACGCAGCAAATTTGCTTGCTACTATAGCACGTTCTAAACATTAACAAGATGTTATCAATTTAAATTAAGAAAAGTATGGGGACACACCTATGATATTTAAATGCAATGAGATACCCAACTCTGACAAAACTAAACAAAAACGGGGATATAAATGAAGGACGATTTTGTATCTGCATATACAAAATAGGATAGATATACAACTACTTTCTCTTAATTCAGTGAATAGAAAGATTGTTCTGATAGTGTTTGTGGACAGAATATCATGTCTGCATCTTTTACTATGAATAACTACTCTGAAGACAGTAGTATGCAATGTATTAATTTTTGTAACTGTCCTCCTACCTTGTTTTGAAACTGTCTCATGTTGCTATTTCTTTCTCAATAAAATTAATTTTTTAAAAAAGAAAAATACTGGGGAGGCATCAAAATAGTTCAGCGATCTAAAGTCCCCGCTTAGACAAGCTGAGGCAGGTGCAAGAGTCTGCAGCTTGATCCCAAGCACCACCTTCCTGGCTCCTCAAGGCAGGGTGAGCTGGCAAAGATAAAGAAAGAAAGAAAAACACTGGG
The DNA here is from genome assembly GCA_004027165.1 of Ctenomys sociabilis. Taxonomy (NCBI): domain Eukaryota; kingdom Metazoa; phylum Chordata; class Mammalia; order Rodentia; family Ctenomyidae; genus Ctenomys; species Ctenomys sociabilis. Next base: position 134,625 of record PVKA01000332.1, on the reverse strand, counting down.
GTTTGTGAGTTATCAGATCTGAAGAGATAGGAAGTGAGAACAAATAAAACTTTAGAGTACTTAAAGGGCAATGGGCTTATTCTTCTAACATGAGAGTCCTCTTTCATTATTTATTTGGATGAAAAATATAAAACAAGCTATCATAAGCAAAAATAATAGAAGTGACTTCTAACTGGATGTGATGGTACATGTCTGTGATCCTGGTTATCAAGAAACTGAGGCAGGAGGACCTTGAGATTGAGGTTAGGCTAAACTACACAATGATATCCTATCTCAAACAAATAAAAACAAGTGAAAGCAATGGTGTGTGTGAATGTGTGTGTGTGTATGCATGAACATGTGTGTATGTTTTGAAATAGGGTTTGTTGGGCAGTCCAGGCTGGCCTCAAACTCTGCAGAATTTTCTTGTCACCTCTTCTTGAGGGATTACAGGCATATGTCACCATGCCTTGCAACCTTTTAAAGATATTTCTTTTCACAGAATTACTTCTTACTTCTTATGCTATAGTTTTTTATCTATTTTTTATACTTTTTATGCTATAGTTTAATATCCAGTTATAAAACAATAAATTCTTTATAAGAAAAAAAAACAAGAGCTGGGGTAAAAGGGAATAGAGATGGTTGAAATGCAGAATAAAAGGACAAATATATATATTATACATGTATATGTCATATATTACATATGTAATATATATATACACACATGTATATTATTCTAACTAATATATATATATAATATACATATATACATAACATATACATTAGTTAGAATAGATGTAGAACTACCTTCTCTTAGTTCAATGAAAAGAAAGGTTCATACTAATATTGTTTAGACAATATATCACGTCTGCATCTTGTCCTCTGAATAACCACTACAATGACAGCAATATGCATGTATTAATTATTGTAACTGTCCTATGAACCTGTTTTGAAACTACTTCATTGCTATTTTTTCTCATCAAAATGAATATAAAATTTAAAAAAGAGGACAATTTTAGGCCTATAGTTTGAGCACAAAGACATGTATAGGGGTGTAGAAGAAAGACTTGAATATGTGTCCTATTGGACTTAAAGCCCAATCTTGTCCCTAAAGTTGGGATTAGGGGCAGGAGAGTGGCAGATGGACCGAAAGTTGGTGGGGTCAGGTGGCATAAATATGATCACAGGATACGTGGGACTTGGGAAGGAGCTGCAAAGGCCAGGGAAAAGCAATTGTTGTGAGTCTCTTCCTGATGCTTTACTGCAGTCTCTTCCCTGAGCACGTGAAGGGAAGGAGCACAGCGCGTTCTCCGCCACCCGAGTGCGGCTCTGCCTGCTACAGCAGTAGCACAGCCGCATTACCAGGAATTGTGCGTGGCATGAGCTGTAAGCCAGGAGCTTTGTGTGGACTATTTGACTTCCCCTCACAATTGCCGCTCTACCCATTTCCTAAATAAGGAAATCTGTGTGTAGGAGCTATGTAGTAAGAACAAAGCCAGGCCTTCCCATCAGTTTAAGAGTCATGGAGCTGCCTTTATTCCAGCACTGAATTCATGTGGTGTCTTCCGCACCACCATGACATCGTTTATATACTTAAAACCGTCAGTCGCTACGCACAAGGCAATAGTCAGAGGACACAACAAAAAATAGGAACTGTAGAACTGCTGTAACTAGGGCCCAAGGAATAATCTTTTTCTCTACTCACTTATCTGAATCCTCAAATATTGAGGCAAAGTTTATTTTATTGGTGGGGGGAATAAGAAGTCTTATTCTCACACTGCATAAGGCTTAAAACTGGAATTCTGAGTAGCCAGTATGTTAAGCCTGCTCTTCAATGTTGAGAGGCCTAAAAGGGAAAAGTACCCAGAAGTGTTTTTCACAGCTAAGTACCCAGGTACCCTCTAGGAAAATGTGTCTTCATGTGTATCCTTCCTCTGAGAGTGGGATGCACTGGGTACAACTTCTCCAGGCTGCTATTTTCAGAACATATGGGCAAAGCTGAAATCTATGAACATATGTATGTATGTTTGTGTATGTATACGCACATGTATATTTGTATAAGCAACCACATTTTTATTCTCCTCCTTACCCTCCCTCCCTGCCTACATTTGGAAGATATTTGAAAGATGGAACATGTGTTTGGTGGGCAGGGAGTATTATTTTATAATATCATAATCAACAATCATGTGTCTGTGTTTTCCTCAACAAATCTACAAGCAATTAATCTACTCTGGAGCTAAAAATTATTCCAAATGAATTATTGCTTTGTGGGCATATGTTACATATTCTCTCATGAAGGCAGAGAGGATAAGCTTTAAACTTGTTAGGAATATTTGTGTCTGAGTTACTGTGTATGTACGTACAGACAAGTAAGAATTTGTTGAAGTTTAATAGTACACAAATATAAATAGTTATGATAACTGGTGACCCTACTGCAGCACGTTCACTGCAAAGGTACGGTGACAGGTAGAGATGGGTTTTGCACACCCATGTAAATAGAAGGGGGTTTTTGTTTTGTTTTTGTTTTTGGTGGAACTGGGGATTGAATTCAGACCCTTGAGCTTGCCAGGGAAGCACTTATTGCACTGAGCCATCTCCCCGGCCCACATCCATGTAAAAGAATATGCACCCAGGGGGAACAGTCCAAGAATATACACATGGAAAAGTCATACTTCGAGTATTTATGCACACAGGGTTTTTTGTTTATTTGACAAACCTGGCTGAAACTACTGCCTGTTCTGGCTTGTTAAATACCCAATTACATTGATTTTATGTTTTAAATGTATCTAAATAGCAGTTGATGTACAAGTATGTGTATTTTTTCAAAGGAAGCCAAATATAACTATGTCTTTTCTTTATTTCCTTTTTCTGTCCTTTGCATTGTAAATAAATCAATATAGATGATTAAAAGACACAGTTGATTTTGTAATTTCAAGATAGCACGGTCCATTTACAACTTTGGTATCCCAAACAGAATGGTCTAATGTTAATGTCGGCCTTTTCTGGAAAGGAGAGGGTGAAAAAAAAATGAAATCCAGAACAAAATTTTACTACAGAATTATAGGTTAAATGCTTTGGATATTATTTATTTTTTTAAGCTTTTTATGGTATTATCGGTATCATAAATGATATTTTACTCCTCAAATCAGGGATTTTAATGTTGGAAGGTATAAAGGAAAATTTAGAATCATATTTGATTTAATAGCGAGGGCCCGTCACTTTCCATCATCACACAGCCATTTCCTAAATATGAATTGCATCACACTGAGCACTGAGTGAGGTAGGTCTATGCTCGACATAACAAGGGCCATGTGCTTTTCATGAATCTGAGTGGAAAAAAATCGGTTTTTTGGTCAATATATCTCTTCTTGTGGTGACCGTGGTGACTTAAGCTGTGTTGCTTAAAGATACTCTTTTTTCCTTCAGTAAATCAGTATATTCTTTTTTCTCTTTTCAGTATACTCTTGATGAGGATTTCTCCAACCTCAATTACAGTCCCTTTGGTTCAAAAAATACTAACTTGCACTTTCTAAAACATCAATCAGAACACAATTAGAAGATCTTTACCCCAGAAATATCACATGTACCCACCCGACGTCTGATTCTGGGACTTCCTCTGCAGTCCTCTGATGGAAGGACGCACAAGTGCTGTTTGCCTGACAGCACCTTTCAAGTACCCTTACTTGCACCGCCGTGCGGCTGCTGCTACTGTGTACTTGTTTTAAAAATGGCTCGACAGAATTGCTAATGCTCTCATTCCTTCAGGATATTTCCTAATACTTGTAGCCTTTTCATGTTTCTAATTAGGCCAGTAATGGTCCCTGAAGTTAAACCAATTAAAATTATTTACTGTGACACACAGTGTGGAGATAATTATCTGATATCTGAATCCAACTTCTGCTTACTTCGCAACATTACTTAATAGAAAACAGAGAAAGTGGTGCCCGCACTTTCATTTTAGTTGTCTACCAAATGTGTTTGCCCTATAGCAAACTGTTTAAATAAAGCATTAAAATCTTTGTGGTGCTAATCAAAATGTTTAAAATCCACTCACACTCCCTTTATAGTTCTGAAAAGCATATAAAGACTCTTACACATTACCTTTTACATTAGAGTTGCTGACCAATGTAGTATTATAACTGCATTATATACAGATAGTGCAGCTTCTGCACTTTCAATTGGCCATGCATATTTTTTATACTTCTACTCATTTTCTCTCTCTCTCTCTCTCTCTCTCTCTCTCTATATATATATATATATATATATATATATATATATATATATATATAAACTGTCCTCTTCCTTTCTTTTTTCTCTTTGTTTTACCATGCTTTGTTTCAGTATTGCTTGGTGCACTATGGGGAAAAAAATTCGATAGACTTTGAAAGACAATTTTCATACAAACAGAAGTCATTCCTTATAATCTAAGCCATTATTATAGCATCAAAGAAAACAAGTTTTATTGCCATTTTGTTTTTCCATGAAATGAGGTGTTTGGGGATTCTGGGTATTTACAAAAGGGATTAATTATCAGCAGAAGTCTTCGCAAAAGTTTACATTTAATGTAAAGCACAATCCCTCTAGCAAAAGAAGCGCAGAGCGAGTAAATCATGTCATGAAGTAATGCTTTTCATTAAAAGTTGGCTGCCGTCATGTAGAGAATTTGGATAAACGTAAAGACAGAGCTGTAACTTAAGCTTGCATATGCTGGAGCTAAATGCCAAAGTGCGATGTCATAAAGAATTACTGCTTAGACACTTCGAGAACGTTTAGTCCATAATCCCAATGCAAATTATTCTAAGACAAAATTGAGTTTCACGCCAAAATGCCACCTTGAGACAAGCAATGTACAGTTGGCCATTAGCCCGATCTTAGGATGAATCCCTGTCCTGTCCCCTGCTTTTTGTTCAAATATTCATGAAAATTCACCCAGATACAGTACAGACAGATATGTTTTCCAAGTCAACATGTGCCTAACGGGAGGCCTGTGGCTTTGTGTAATAACTTTAATTTCAAAAAACAAATTGTGGTAGAGAGACTTTAGGCATACCATTCAATTTAGAACCATATCCCAAGAGCTTGGGTGCTGGGAATTTCTAGCCCAGGCCTTGGCATGCTGGAAGAGAACAGGGAATGTCATTCTGCAAACCTTTCCTGCCAGAAAGAGTAGGGGGCATGTGCTAAAAGCTGAAGACACTCAGGTATGGGTTGCAGCCCACTGTATCAGCCTGCAGTGCATCAGCACTGACTAGAGTCTTAGCAGAGTGAACATGTTCGTGGTGAGTTAGGGTCAGCGCCCTCAGCGCTCCTCCCGTGTCATGCGTTTTGTGTGCCCTTTCATTAACACAGTAAGCTTCTTATATTTTGATGATCTCTGCATGTTCATAAGTAAATTCTCACATTTAACATCAGTCAAAAGCATCTCTTCAAAGCTACCAAGTTTATGTCTTGTCTTTTTGGAATGGTGAAGATATGGATTATAGATAGTAAGATATCTTTAGGGATCAGCAAAAAATGGACATTTCAACTTTTTTTTTACTTAAAGAAAGTTCACAATGTTAAGCAATTTATGCACACTATTTTCATTAATGTATGTTTTGAGCATATTACCAAGATTGTCTTTGTCTTCCCAGCTATTTAATGATTGGCCCAAAAAAGTATGAGTTGAGAACCTTGTACACACAGAAGAATCCTCCTCGTGACATATCATCATCCAAGAGCACTGGGTTTCACGCTAAGGCAGCAAAGGCTTGAGGAAAATGATACACAAAGGTGAATGCAAATAGCAGATTGTTTCTCTTCAAGATTAAACTCCACGAGATAAAGGAAATAGACAATCTCAAATAAAAAAAAAAAGATCAGCATATTACAAATGAAAATGGAAGAATAGAGCATGTTAAGGAGGTGCAGGGTAATAGAGTTGACAATGGTGTAAGATAGATATAGATACAGATACAGATGTAGATATAGATATAGATATAAATTTTAGCTGTGTAGTAGGTAACAAAAGTTTAATGAAGAAAAGTTGTGTGCCCAAATCTACAGAACAGAGCAGATTAACAGGAATTTGCATTGTTTAGAACAGAACAAAACTGGCTCTTCCATTGTCTTCATTTCTTTTCTCATTGCTGAAACAAAACACCTGACCTGGAAAATTAAAGGAGGGGAGGTTTGTCATAGTTCATGGTTTGTACAGGTTTCAGTTCTTAGTGGCCAGATGCAAGGGAGACAGGTACCTCAGAGGAGAAAGAGTCCATGGTGCACAGAAGGTGGAAAAGCAGCAACATGGCAAGAAGGCCACAGGCTGCGACGGCTGCCCCTCTTTGCTCCTTGTGTCCATCCAGGCTACTTTCCCTTAGCATGGACAGCACTCACATGCAGGGTGTGCCTTAGCATTATCCACACCCAGCAGTACACCAAGCTAGTCAGCAGCTTAATTAAGTAATTCCACCTGCTAAATCCCAGCATCATACGTTCTAGAACCAGCTACTTCTGGAAAGTTCCCTCATACGATGACTTTGGGCAGAAATCAAGACACATGCCATAACTTTCTCTTTTCTTTCTTCCTTTCTTCATTCATTCATTCTTTCTTTCTTTCTTCTTTCTTTTTTGCCTCTCTCTCTCTCTTTCTGTTTGTCTGTCTTTCCTTCCTTCCCTTCCCTCTTTCTTCTTCCTTTTCCCCACCCTTTTTTGCCCCTCTCTTCTTCCCTTCCTTAGTCATTTCCTTTTCTTTCATCCTTTTCACTTCTTGGAACTTTGGTTGATTTTAGTGTCAAGAGAAACATTATTTGAAAATTAAAATGTCCAGGAGGGACATAACTACAAACTCCTTTAACCCAAGAAGCCTGTGAGGAGAAGTGGAGGATGCCACGATCACTAATTCTTTGTTGGCTGTAAATCCAACTCTTCCTCATTCAGTTGCCTTGACTCTTACCTCTTCAGTGGTTTTCCAAGATTGGGATGGTAATTTTGGGAAAAGTATCTTAGAAGAGAACATGTCTCCAACAGATGCTATGACAGTCTTCTTTCACTTATCTCCCTTTTTCTCTGTGCTTCTGATTCCAATCTATCCTTTCTTCTATGCTTAGACTTCCTCATTGGGAATCAGATACTAGTCTACTATGTCCCTAAATATAGGAAACAGCACAAGTGCTCCTAAATCTTTCTCAGAGATCCATTAAGAATACAGTCTCTGATCTGATCATTAAAGCCCAAGCCTACAATTTCAGAACACAGGAAGATCTTGAGTTCAAGGTCAAACCTGGGCCAAATAGCAAATTGAAATTCAGTCTGGATTAAGTAGTGAGACCCTGACTCAAAAAGAAAAAAAGAGAGTCATCTTTCCTCTGTCCTTGGGAGGGCTTAAATAGCTTTTAAGACAGAGGAAGTGGACTGGAATATTTTTTTCCACAACATTAGTTTTTTTTTTTTTTGTTTTTTTTTCCTCCATATAATTTTCAGAGCCAGCCAAGTAGCTCTTGCAAACAGATGCATGGGTCAGGGGTTTGATCCCTGGGCCTGCTGTGCAGGCCCTGCCCCTGGGGGAGCATTTAGACTGCAATTGAGACTGGGTGTGGTGGTACAGACCTGTAATCCCAGCTCTAGTGAGGCTGTAAACAGGCGAATCACTAGGAGACTGATCTAGTAGTGAGACTCTGAACACCCTCTAGACCCTTCCCTAAAATACAGGAAAAAAAAAAAGTATTGCTTAATATTTTTCATTCCTGTTATTTCACTTTGACTTTTGCCTGTTTGCCTGTGAGTGTAGCATGAAGTGTCATTTACCACTTTTGGGTAACTAATTTGTAAGTCTAGCACAGATCTTTGCAGTACAGGGGAGATGGGACCAACACTTTTCATTCTGCCTTCATGGGGAGTTGATTAAAGGAGTTCTGCTTTACCATCAAATGAGGTGCACATCAAGAAGTTTGGGTTATGGGATGAATAGACTTCTGCTCGGTCTCTACGGAATGAATGGAAACACTAGCACTATCCTTGCTTTGGCTGTCTCTAGACACACATTTCTCTAAGACACCTGGAATATGTTCTCAGGGATCTGCAGCATACAGCCATCAGCACTGGATATCCATCTGTGAGCCCTGGGAAGGCTGCAAAGGGCATGAATGCTTCATCAACATGTGTCCCATGTCCTGCTCCTATCCCCTTTTCCTGACTGTTTCACTACTTGATGCTACATGTGTCAAGATGACCACTCTCACCTGTGGTTGCTGAGCTTCTATTGGCCAGCACAGCCAACTCCTCTTGCTTATGCCCAAGGGTAGCAGCACTACTGGGATGTGGATGGTCTTGCTTTCCTGTTCCTAGAGCAGTAAGCCTGCTTATTATTTCTTTCCCAACTTTCCTGCTGGGCAAAGCTAAGGTTAGGCTCTTCCTGACATTTCAACTTAGTTCACTTCTCCTTTCCTATGGGAAATAACTAGCTGCCCCCAATGGGTATACATGCACACACACACAGACACCCTCATACAATCTTGTGTAGGTCTTTGAGGGAGTGGCTGGATGTGCGATCCTGGCATTGATTTTGATGCTGGGAGTAAGGCTGTGTGACTGCTGAGTTAGTTCCTTGTGGTTCGGCACAGTTCTGGGTGTGGGTGAGGGGGATTCCCAGCCTGTGTGTTAGGAGCCCCAGGCCAAGGGCAGATGGCTTGGGTATAATATGAGGGACCAATGGAAGGACCCATAGAAGGCAGAGCTGCTGCTGCACTGTGGCTACTCTTGCTGTTCTACCTTCTGCTCACTGAGAACAGCTTGTGCCCTGCATGCCCCTCTGCTGTGCTGTTCCCTCTTGGAGCCAGCTGATTATGAGCTGAAACCTCCACAAACTGTGAGCTAAATAAATCTTTCCTTTTTCAACTTTAGATGCCAAGTATTTTGTCTCAGAATAATAACTAAGATATTCCTTCTTTTCTTCTCCTGAAGGCATATTTCTCCTGAAATGGGAAGATTTTTTTAAACTACTTATTGTATTCACATGTCAAATTTTATTTCTTTTTGGAGTCAGACAAATATCTGACTTTCCTTTTTGCTTTTTTTCCTTTATTATTATTATTATTATTTTTTTGTATTTAGGGCAGGGTCTACAGGGTCTTAGTACTAGATTAGACTCATTGATCTGCCTGTTTACAGCCTCCCAGTTGCTGGGATTATAGCTGCAGCCACCACGCTCAATCTCAGTCATGGTCTCAGCATACCCTCGGGTGGAGGGAAGGGACCAGCATGGCAAACCCAGGGATCGAACTCCCGGGCACTGCGCCTGCTTATGGCACTTTAATCCACTGAGCTATTTGGCCATCCCTAGCTTTCTTTTTCTGAGACAGGTTCTCACTATGTAATTTAGGCTGGTCTTGAACTCACAGAAATTCTCCTGCCTCAGTCTTCTAAGTTATATTTGACTTTCTAAGACTGTGTCTGCTGCACCTAGTGTCAAAATTTTTTTCACAAATATTTTAATTATATACTCCTCTACTTCTAATACCTAAGTAAGCTGCATTTACATATCTTTTTTATCTTAAATATTTATTTTTATTTTCATTTCTACTTTTTTCCTGAGATTTTTTGTATCTTTCATTCTTTTCAAAATAGTTAATATGGCTATATTGATCTTGTTCTATATTATCTTCATTTTTATTTCCTTTTGTCTTTTTTGGACTTATTCTTTTTGTAACTTTATTTCCATACCTACCAGTATTACTATAAATATTCAACCAAATATCTTTTGCCTATATTTTTTGTTTCCAACGAACATTATGTTCAGCTTTCACATGGTTTCACTTGAGTATTTTATGTTCTATTGTAATTTCTTTCTTTCTTTTCCTTTCTTCTTTCTTTCTTTATTTTTATTTTTTTTTATTTTAGGAAACAGTCTACAGGGTGTTCAGGGTCTCACTAGTAGATCAGCCTCATAATGATCCACCTATTTACAGCCTCTCAAGAGCTGGGATTACAGGGGTGCAGCACTATGCCCAGTCTCAACTGCCCTCTCAGGGTGCCCCAGGGGATCAAACCCTGGGCTGGTGCAGGCGCTTAAACAACTGACCTCACCCACAAGCCTCCATAATTTATTATTTAAAATAAATTTTTAAATTTTTTTCATAATTTCTTGATAAATGGGTTAATTTAACAATTTAATTTGAAGCCCTTGTATTGTCCCTGATGTCTAATGTAGTATTTTACTGTCTCGGATTATTATCTAACCTAAGAGTCTTTTTGAGTTTCCTTAGAGTTGCTATTGGCTTCCTATATGATCAATTCCCGTAAATCTTTTCTGTATCTTTAGAGAGATTGGGAGTTTTTTGGTTGTTACTACTACTAAACAAGTACTCTGCTTATCCTCCTTATTCTGTATGTCATTGTTCCTCACTGTGAGATTGGTGTAGCTTTTGCCTACTTGACCTATCATGAAAGACGTTAATATCTCACTGTCCTTTGCTGGATTTAACTTTTTTGCCATCGGTTTTATGTGATTTTATTCTGTGTCTTTTCCATCTGAGTTACATTTCAGACTAGTTTATGAATTATTATATCCACCTGCTTCATTCAAGTATTGCATGTGTAATGGTTGCTATGTTTTAATTGCCTGAAAGCCATATAGTAAGCTATGTTAGTTTTCCTTTAGTTAATTTGCATGATATGTCTTTTCTAATCTATTTTGCTTCCTGACTTTGAATTCCTTCTGTTACACATTTATCTTTTTCAGTCAACATGTTTATTTTACCCGTTTTGGCAAATTTTGTTTTTTATGATTTCGCTCTGATACTAAAATATGGAGATCAGAGGAGAGATACACCAGCCCACAAGAGTGGCTCCTGGGCTTGCAGCACTTGGCTGGGGACCAGGGAATGGATTAGCACACCTCGGGCTGGAACACATCTCTTCTTGACTCTTTCCTTTCATGCCTAACACTTCCCACTTGCCCTTCATTTTTGCTATTTACTTCTACAACTTTGTATAGGTGCTTTTTGCCCTTTTCTTCAGGTAGGAACTTCAGCGTCACTTACTCTTCCGTTTTCTGGAAAACAGATACTCACCTGTGTCTCTCTAGTCTTGCCTCTTGTTTTAATTTCTCTGCTCATTCAAATTCTGTGTTAATTTCATCTGCTCTTTCATTTACATGCTGTGTTTGGTGTTTACAGCTGACAGATTCTAAGTTCCATAAACACAGGAATCCACCACAGTCGTAGAATTTAGTAGAGTTCTAAGCACACAGTAGGTGCTAACCAGTAGTGCTTAGAAGAGTAAACCACACTTAGAGGGAGGACACCAAGTTGAGGGGTCAGCCAACATGTGGGAAAGCTATGCAAATGTGAAACATGAGCTGAGATCAGCAGTGACCCACACCCAGCATTGTTCCAAAAGAGCAACACCCTCAGTACGAAGGTAGGCCTCTAATTTAAGTTCATTCTATCTCTCTCACTTCTTGGATGTTTGCTTATGAGTGTGTATCAGTGAACTCTTCTGTGCTAATTTCTTCAATATGAAATGAGCTAATGATGTAATTTCTCACAACATATATTACATGAGCTAATTCACACAAAACACTCAGAACAGTACTTGGACCACAGAACTCTTCCTTAAGTGCTAGGCCCTAGTGTTGCCCGAAGCATCTCTATCTAGGGATGAGGCATTGTCTGCCTTTTTAGTGTCATGATGTTAAAGAATTCAATCTAAATCTCCTTTGCCTTGATTCTATCTTCATCAAGGAATTTTTGAAAGACTTTTGTTTTCTTTTAGATAAAAATAAGGAATTAATTGTCCTTGGCGCGCCTGAGCGAGGAGACTGGTTCAAGGCTCCACGGGCCCCAAACTTGTATCTCAGGCCATTGTCCTGGGCGCTAGAGTCTTTCACCACGAGGTCCAAGAAGGAAGCTCTGAAAAGAAGCAGTCGCCCTCCCCACATCCGTCCCAGCCTTGGCGTAACCCTCGGTTGCGGCTCTCGCTCCCCTCAGGCCCCATGCAGGCCCCCGGAATTAATTGTCCAGGAACCTTTTTGAGGCCCATGGTGGTTAATTTCATTATAAATTATTAAATGTTTTTTTGAACTTTCTGATAAATCTGTCCATAAGGATCTATTGTCTGGCCAGGCCATCAAGGCATAGCTAAATAACTCGGTCAGTTACTTATGTGGTCTAGTTAACATGGATTTTATTTAAAAATATTTATGAAGATGATTTACATCTAAGATATTAATCTGGTTTGAAAGCATCAGACAAAGAAGACTGGACAGCCTTGATAGCCTTCCTGGACCACATTAGTGCCTTCAGAGAATGTGCCCAGCCGCTCCTAAGGGACAGCAAATGGTCTCTGCACTCTTTACACAAATCCTTCTACTCACCTGAAATTCTAGGGTCGAGCTATTGTCTTTCTGTCATAGATGATGGTCAGAGAAGTACTGGCCCATGAGAAGTACTGGTCCATGGTCTCCTGAACACCAGGGGCTGGACCTGTAGCCAGTCTCCACTCCTACCACAAGTGAAGCTTTTTTTCACTACATAGATATGTGGCTCCCATTACTACCAAATGGAAGATGGATCAGAAGCCTGTCCATTGAGAGTAAGTCCCTTGAAACACTTAATACTAAGTGCTTTATATAAAAGAATTTTTCAAAATCAAGCACACTTTTAGTTACTTATATAATTACATTTGTAATTACTCTCAGCCTATTTCTCTTATAGAGCCACAGTTTTCATTCCTTAGATAACAATGCCAATGATTCTTCATACTTATTTTTTATTTTATTTATTATTATTATTTTGGTGGTATCAGGGATCAAACTTAGGACCTTGCGCTTGCAAGGCAAGCACTTATTCCACTGAGCTATCACCCCCACCAATATATTTTTATTTTAAAGTCAACAAACTTGGCTAGTGGGGTCAATTGCTGAAAAAAAAAGAACATACTTGTTATACATTTAAAGACTGCTACAGAAAACTGAAATGTGGAAGGCAAGTGACAGTTCAGCTGGTTGAATAATTTGGTGATGCTAATACTTTCATTCCCCAAATTCATCTGGATCAACAACACATTTCTTATAAATAATACCTTAGGCACATAAGTAATGGTGTTAGTAAACTTCCTGACAAGCTGGTGGCAAATGAAATAAATGGCCATGTTGCATTTTTTCTCTTGTTGGGCTCTGCTCTCTTCTGAGGACGGTTTCTCCTCATTCTATCCATCTACCTAGAAGCCACCTACACTGCTGAGCTTTCTAGTGCTGGTTTCAAGCTTTGCTCATTGTCTTTATTAATGTGGTAAATAAGAAATTGAATATTAACAAATGCATGCAATGTCACAGGAGCCAGAGAGAAATACAAACAAACCGAAATGGAAGCAGGGAGTGCTCAGGACCTCATGCTTGCCAGTCCTGCACCATGAGCTAAGTCCCTGATCCCACAGTGATACATTTGTGGAATATATTACAGATGTGTATTCCATACATATTAATTCAAGAATATGTTTTATGCACTTGAATGTATTTTTTTTTGTATTTTAGGGACAGGTGTATAGGGTGTTCAGGGTCTCACTACTGGGTAAGACTTATAGGGATTCACCTGTTTACAGCCTCCAAGGAGCTTGAATGATAGGCGCACATCACTATGCCCAGTCTCAAATGCTGTCTCAGCATGCCCCAGGGGTAGGACTGATATGGCGGGCCTGGGGATCAAACCCCTGGTTCCTGTGCCTGCTTATAGATGCTTAATCCACTCAGCTATTTGGCCAGTCCATTGAATATATTTTGGAAAGAGAACAACGTCATTAAGAATGTTATCATAACACTATGGTTAAAACTGAAGAATTTTTCTTCACAGTCCCAAGACGTATGATTTCCATTTATTTATTTGATGGTTTATTGCAACATTTAGGATACTGGGGATTGAACCTGGGGGCCCTCACCCCACACTGAGCTACTTCACTAGTCCACTTTTATTTCTTTATGTATTTTGTGGAATACAGTCTATTAAGTGCCTCACACTTTTGTTACCCTGCTTCAGCCTCTAAAATCCTGAGGTGGAAGCTATGTGTTACCAAACCAAGCTTCTTCACTTTTGATTCTGTTACTGCTCTCCTGGTCCACCTTTCCTTTTGCAGCCCTGTTTATGACTTGCCTTGTTCTCTCGGTGTTTTGGATCTTTTGCAAACACAGGCAGAAAACAGGCTTACAAAGGTTCTCTTCCAGTGAGCACTTGCCCACCCTGTGAGCTTTCACTTGAGTCTGTGTGACTTTAGATCCCGGGATGCGCTGTCTCGTTATGCAAAGGTTTCCACACATTTTCCACTTGGGTTTATTTGCCCTTCATTTCTGTACCATAATTTTATGAACATTATTTATGATTATTATTTAAAAATATTTATGAGGTTTTTTCTAGTGTAATGCTTAGATCTTTCAGTGGCATTTTGCACAGTAGGACACTGAATTCGGTGTAGAGTTTTCAGTTTTTTTAAGGCTAGATTCATGTTCCAGAAGTTGAGTTTTATACAAATGTTAAAAGAAAAAACAGTGGGAACAACAACTACTGTTCCTACAGTGGGTTCTTAGGATGTAGTAGGGAAGCAAAATAAAATGAAGACCAGAGGAATAGAAAGAACATTTTGAAATACAAACTACCACTTCATTCAAAGACATAGTTTTATTAATTCAGGTCCTGTGTCATACAAAGGAAAGAATTTGGTTGAATTTGTGCACACAATCACCTAGACATAGGGGCATTTTGCCTTTATAAATAAGTAAGCCGACATTTCTTACTTTATACTACTATTCTGGTATTCATTGTCTCTCAGATATAACTGTTTTCTATGAAGATATGTTTTCCCATAAGAATATTTCTCTGTCTTATGAAGTTTTAGTGAATACTTTTGTGTTTTATTCTGAGAAGCAATAGGAAAATGTGAAATTTAGATTGCACAGATTTAAAAGCAGCAGTAAATACGTTCTTGAAGTTGGAGCCAAAAAAGCAAAAAATGTTCTCTTTTCTACTATTATTCCAATTAAATGACAAAGACAATCACTGGAATATAGTAATTTGGAGACTTATTTCAAAAGTTGTATACATAACATTAAGCCTATTCATAGTCAATAAAAGTTATAAAGATATGCAATGCACAGTACTCCCAAGTGGCTGCACTGCACTGATGAAAGTTGGAGATTTCTCTAGGTAACCTGCCAGTACGAAGAGGGAAAGAAAGTCTGCGTTCTAGTGTCAGTCTGTGTCACCACACAGCTGGTCAGTCCGGGAGTCCACAGGGTCTAGCTGCCAGCAAAAGCACAGTGGGCAGTGCTTAGTGCTTAGCAGTGAAGAGTTAAGCAGCCCTAGTCCACACTTGGAGAATTTTGTGTCCTGCCCTTTCAGACAATGACGGGCTGTTAAGTGCAAAACTAATTAACATTTCAAAAACTAGTGTTAATCAGTATTAGGAATACTGTAGGGAAACACTTCCCTGCAGAGACCTTTTTCTTCTTTTGCTTTAAAGCAATAACTTCTAAATTATTGCTTTAATTTTAAGTTGTGTTTGGCACACAGTAAACAAACCTGAAAATCAGTAAGATACAAGAAATGAGATCCAGCTCGATTTCTTACTTCTTCTTGGCAACAGAGGCCACCTCTTCTCCCTGGTTTTTCTTGCTTGTCAGAGCCAGCCCTCTTCAGCGCTCTTTAATGTGGGTCCCTGCATTTAGAACTGCAGAATATATGACTGATCAAACCTCATTCCCTACGACTTTACTCTTCCACTGCTGCTGTCTGCAGCTTTAAGAATAAGCAAGTTCTGTGATTAAAATAATCTCATCTAAATTTTTCTTTTTACTTAGATTTGGGGAATTCTGTAGCCAAAATTCCTAGCAATTACCTCAGTTACACAAGTTAATCCTGAGGCACAAAATCAGAGAAGTAGTCCAGCGTGATCTAGAGTTTAGAAAATGACCCAAATCATGTTTAAAATCCAGTTCCTTTTCATCGGGATGAGTAAGTACCCTCAATGAGCTACGTTTTTTTACTAAGAGCTTCTGAAGGTAAGATATTTTTAAAGTGTATTTTTTTTCCATAAACACAATTAGGATGCAATGCGTGCTCTGGGTAGGTGCAGATCCTTGGAGCACTGCTAACAGGTGTTTGCTGGCACACTGACTCTCCGGGCTCACGCCCCTCTTCCTGCACTTGCTAATTTTGTGTCCTTGCTTCTAGGGTCATCGCCCCAGGTTTTTGTTTTCTCATTTATAAAAGGAAAATAATAATACTAGCTACCTCACCCTCACTGTGAGCCCGACGGCAGATAGTACATATACTCTTCCCGGCACATAGGAAGAGTTTGTTCCAGCTATAAAGTAGATAAAGGTATATTTAGATGGCAAGGTCAGGACCAGTGGAAAAATCAGCTCATATCACGGAAGATTGAAGTACTGTAAGATGCCTCTGAAGCGCTTGATACATTTGTGGGGGTACTTTTTCCTTTTGCGGTAGTTTTATCAAAGAAGCTGCATGTGACAATATAGATATGAAGTGGTGTGTTTCTTGTTACTTTGCCTTTAAAAAATGAAATAAGTGGTTCCGGAGAGTTCATGGAAAAGAAAATAATCTGAGAAAGGACCTCATACCTGGGAAGATTTCAAATAGTCACAGTGAGAGTGATGGGAGTCATCAATGACACTTTTTTCTTATAACCTTACAGGCTGCATCTCACAAGCTGGGTAACAAATATAATCTTGAAGCCCTTAACGAGTTGAGGTTGTGAGGAAAACGATCCTGAAGACTTCTGCCTTGGTCGGCACAATGTGCTCATCTTAAAGCCCTCTGTGAATTGTCTCTCCTCCCCATGGCACAGGTTCCTCCTCGCCCTGCGAGCTTTGCAATAGATTTTTAGACTTAATGACATCCAGCCCAACAAGCTTGCAAGAACATTGGGTTTGACCACCCAAGCCGAAACACCGCCTCCCCTAAATCAAACTCATTACTACAAAGGAAGAGTTCTTTGGATGGAAAGGCGCACCAGGAAAATTCAGCATTTCCTCTATCATTTTCAAAAGACATTTTATCAGTAGTTTCATACCAATCCTGAGGAGTTAAAAAAAAAAAAAAAAACAGTGGAAGGAAAGAAAGAAGGGAGGGATGGCTGTGATTCTGCGCTGCATGTGTTCTTTCTTTAATTCTAGTAATTACGAGAGAAAAAAACAACAACAATAACTCCAGAAAGATGCAGCTGTCTTCAGCCTTTGAGGCCAGAAGCCTCAGAGGAACCACTGGGTTGTTAGGGCCTGGTGTGCTGAGCGTGAGCGCCACGGAGGAAGAGCTCGTAAATATTTACAGTCTCTGTTTACTTTCTTCGTTCGGCTGAGAACCTACGAAGTAGACCCACTTCCCACATGCCCAATAATCAAAATCCAAGAAAAGGCTGATAATAAAGCAGAGGACAGTCTTGCTAGCTGAAGAGTTCTGCTGCGTTCCAAGGAGTTGTCGCTCCTGGGTAAATTTGTCTCTTATTCTCAGGTAGATGGCAAAATCTGGCCAAGGATTATAACGCTATTAAGAATCAGACTATATGAACTCACAGGAAAGAATGAATGATGGAGTTGCATACATTTAGAAAAAAAAGGGAATGGAAGTTGAATAAACTTTACTTTTAAACGTTAAAGGAAGGTATGTGTTTTAGGAGGGAATAAATTACAGGCATGGTTTATAAAGTATATAGCATTGAACATGATCTCTGGAGATTAAACATGCTTTTATTTATTCAGGAAAATAATGCATGCCCCAAATGCTTAAGAGTATTTGTGTTAAAGGAAAGATATGAAGTGAAAGAAGCTGAAATTTTCCTCTATATAATGCATATCTATCAGGAAAATTTATTCTCATGCATGGTTTACTCATTTATTTATTTAGTTAGTTTTATATTTTAGGGAAGAGTCCATAGGGTGCTCAAGGTCTCACTACTAGATCAGACTCATAGTGATCCGCCTGTTTATACCCTCCCAAGAGCTAGGATTACAGGCTTGGTCCACCACAAGCAGTGTTAGTGCCCTTCTCCAAGTGCCCTGGGGGCAGGGTCAGCATGGCAGGCCCCAGGGATTACTCTTTGAACAAGACAATGGAGAATTACACAAACTCTGTTTTCAGAACTTGGGGGATCAAACAGTTTATATCTGCTGCTTTTGTTCTCCTACCTATAAAACTGCAATAACATTTTTTGTCCTGTTCAGCCTACCCTGAGGGCAGAGCTGGCATGGAATGCAATGCTGGGGCTCGAACTGTGGCCCCTGCTGCTGTCTAAGCTTGCCAAAGCAGGCGCTTTAGACCGCTGAGCTATCTTGCCGGCTCCATGATAATAACTTTTATGGAATAAAATTTTTAAGGTTACATGAAGTAAAAATCCATAAACTTCATCCAGTGGGGGTGGGGCATAGTAGTTCTCAATAAGTATTAAATTTTGTAGTTTTATTGCTGTTTAATAATTAGAAAAAGTAGTATACAGTTTTAAAAAGTAAAACTTGAAAAGTATATGTAACCAAATATCATTGGTTCTAACATTATCCTGCTCTTGTTTTTTAATGTTTCCTTTTCATTTTATAGGGAATAAAATTTGAAAAAAACGTTAAAAACCATAAGCAATTTCAAAACAACATGATAGGAAATAAAAAATGGTAGTTACGTTGTATATGGTTATCATCAAATTAGTTCTTCAGATTATCAGCTATATACAGGCAAAATTGATCAAAGAAATTTAAGCATTACCTCTTCCTTTCAATAAATTAATAGAAATTAGTAATACAATTATCTAAGCTATTTTGTGTGTATTGTATGCAATATATATATATATATATATATATATATATATATATATATATCCATCTTTCTTTTCTCTTCACACCCCAATTGTTCTTTCCTTTTACACAGTTTCTTTCCCTTTCATAATATCTGTTATATTTTCTGGATATTATTTACTGTTCCAGTTGCTTACACTAGGGAGATAATATAATGTTTACATGTGCTGGTGTGATTAATTTCACTTATGGTCTCCTGCTGCATCCATTTATCTATAAAAGCCTGGCGTTTATACTTTTATATAGCTGAGTACTAATCCTCTTTGTAAAAATAGCACATATTTTATCCATTCCTCAGGTGACAGGCATTTGGATTGTTTATGAGATTTGTCTCTGATAAATTGTGCTGCTATGAACATAGGTGCACATATATTACTGTGCTATGATGTTTTCGTGTCTTCTGGAAAAAATACCCAGCAGAGGAATAGCTGGGTTGAATGGGATTTCTAATCCTAGTTTTGTGAGGAATTTCCACACTGATTTCCACAGTGGTTGTACCAGCCTGCACTCCCACCAACAGTGTAGAAGGGTTGCTTTTCTCCACAGCTCCTCCAGCATTGTTACTGGCTGTTGTCTTCATGGTAGCCATTCCTTCTGGAGTGAGATGCAATCTCAGTGTTGTTTTAATTTACATTTCTCCAATGGCCAATGACGTTGAACATGTTTTCATGCATTTACTTGCCATTTATATATCTTCAATTTAATGTTTAGTGGAACACATACAGCATGCATTAGTTTTAAAATTTCTTGTGTGTAGAGGCCTGGGAGATAGTTTGGCAGTTCAAAGCACCTGCTTTGGCAAGCTTAGAAAAATGCAGGGACTGTGGTTCAATCCCCAGCACCACACACCAAACCCAGCCCCTCTCCCAGGGTAGGCTGAGCTAGCTGCACATATACAAAAAACAGTAAATCAAGTTCCTTGTGAAGCATCTTTTGGTTCCATGTTTAGGGCACTGCTCGTGATGACAGTTTTCCTGACTCTTTCTTCTGCATGTGTCCCTCATATTGAACACCATCTCGGCGCCAAGGTTATTCTTTTAAGAATGCCTCATATTTTTCACATTGGTTATTATTTATTTGTTTCTGTTCCACCTTACTTGAGTGTGCTCTCCATGAAAGCAGCAGCCAGGGGTCACACCCAGCCTACAGCACCGTGAGGAGATCCAGGCTGCAAATCACCCTGCCCAAGGAATAGAAACAACTGATACTTGGGTCAGTCCTCTTCACCTTATGTCATGAGCCCAGTTCAAATTATTATGAAAGAAGGATCCACTGTCTTTAGTAACCAACAACAGTGCAGGAGGCATCAATGGGGCCTGAAAGCAAATCTTCCAGTGCCTGTATGCTGCCTTCTTTTGTATGTCTAACTTCTTTCAGTATTTTTTCTGTCCAAGGTGCTAATAACCCTAGCCCACAGTCTTCTGGATCACTGTCTCAAAGGAAATAGTTTTTGCTATTTCCACTCCTAGGTCATACATACATTCTTTGGTGGGGATGGTATATACGGGCAGGGATGCCCTGAGCCCAAGGGACCCCATCTGTGGACAGATGAGAAGAAGGCAGCAGAGAAGCAGAAAAAGAATGCTTTTGGTAAAATCAATTATACAGCAATTGCGACATTTGCTGGAGTCGCTGTTGTACAATGACTCATGCCTTCAGAAACTGGAACTGTCAGTATCTTGGAAATCTTTTTTGTCTAAAGAAATAAAATTTTAATATAAACTTTGGGCTACTATAGATAAATTATTTTCTGGCTGAAGTATGAAACATTTTAATAGAGTCTCATCTTTGAGCAATATAGTTGAAGATAAGCCTTGGCTATAGCCAGCCTATTTCTCTATTTTGACAAGAGAGTAATGCTGAATGAGGACATGTAGAATCTCTGGGGACAGTTGCTAGAACATGTACAGTCTAGAAATGCATCCAGTCACACCATGAAAATATTCTGTAATTCTGTCCTTAGGGTCAATGATGTGAAAGCACCCAGAAAAAAAATATGAAAATTATTTGTTCCACAGCAAACTCCAGAAAAATATCTAATGAAGAATTTTTATTTTAGTGTCTCTTGCATATGCAATATTTACAAAGGATTCTTAGGCTACTTACTCTAAATAAATTGTCATGAATTATCTTTGAAAGAAGTAGTGCAATGTGAAATCATTTTTATTTTTAATTTTTCTTTGTTTCTCTTTTTATCCTATTGCTATTTCGCCCACTATGGGCATAAAATTGAATGTTTATATCTGAGTTGAGAAACTAATGTGATTTAGATTCTGATAATAAAAAGTTAATTTTCAGACTTAAAGATTATTATCCTCAATCCTATGTTTATATTAAAATTACTTTGGCCTTTGATCTCCAAAGTTATACAAAAATGTGTGTGTCTTCTTATTTAATAACATGTGTGTTACCTTACCTTGATAAAAAAATTAGAAGAGGTAGATTCTGTGCTTTTCCGTGGCCCATGATGGATATACACAGGGTTGATAACTGATGCTGGAGCTGCACCAAGGACAATCCTTGTTTGCTTTGATATTTGTAGATCATGGTTAAGCACGTGACATGGCTGTCATTTACTCGGGGCTGAACCCATCAGTACCCCAGGTCAGCCTGATGTGACGTGCTACTCTAGATGGAGGAATTCTGAATAGCATGGAGCATTAAAATGGGGTCATGACCACTTTTCATGGTACTTTCTGCTTGGCTACAATCCAGCTTCTCTAATTAAAGTCTGCCTTTGTAAAAACCCCTTTACAGTTTTAATTGGGTTTGTTATTTCCAGTGAATCGTATGGAATGGTTATTCACTGTCATAAGCAGTAGCTGTACATCACTACAGAGGTGGCTGCATTTCATTGTCGAGATCAAAGGAAGGGACACATGAATATAACTTCTTAGGAAGAGCACTGTGCAACGTCATGTGCTCTTTGCAAGACAGCACCAAAGAGGAAAATAATAGTGTTCTCAAAACTCAGAGTATTGCTGTTATCATCTTTGAAAGAAAAATGAGAGATTGAACATGTGTTGTCTGGTGAAGTGCAAGAAAAAATACTTTGCCATGTCAGAATAAAGGGCAAAAATATGAGTATATTTGGCAGAGCCAATGAAAAATTGTTCCCTTCTCTGAGAATTCTCTCTAATATCTGCATATAGAAGAATTATTGGAACTTCTGAACATGTCTGAGAAGATACTGTTTAGAATAAATTTGTGTCTTAGGGCCAAGAAGACTACTGCAACTGTTGCTCAGTTTATACATCAGCTGAGTTTTACTTACAGTTAATCTTCCCTTCTTTATATAGAGATTGATAGTCTGTATTGAACAAATATACCCTTGCACAAATGATCAACTTTCATATCACATTGAGCCTTTGTGTAGCCTACTTGCAGTGAGCTTAATTGATTGAGCCACACCTTGTGGAAGGGAAACACCCACACACGTGCACACAGCACACACAAAATCACACAAGGATTGGATGAAGAGAGAGGGAAGTAGCATTCTACTAAAGATACAGGGATCCAAATGTTATCATGTGTTTTACATGTATTTGTATTTTTAGAGAAATAGGGTTGAATTTCAGAATAAAGTAAAACAATCTATCAAAAGTGAGAAATACAGATATCTGAGATGGAAACCCGATTGATCTAAAAGTCAATTCAGTGATGTGCTACGTACTTCTAACAAGTTCTACCCCAGCATTCTCTGTGCAGTACAACAGTTAACACAAGATTTACTTACACATTTCACTGTCTCCATAGCACAAATGGCTGAGGAATATAGAACTATTTCTGTTTCAAAATGATTGGGGATTGGGGATTGGAATTCTCATGAAGAAAACACTGAACAATTTAACAAAGGCATCAGAAACACATGTGTAGGAGACATGTTTTTCATAATGTTGTGCTTTTTTGCAAAAATTTAAAAATAAAAATAAGGTACTCTGGGATCTAGTAGAAGAGTGGGTCATGCCTGCTATTGTATCTCTCTTTGCTCCACACCTGAATGCTAAATTTGTAATTTTCCCTTTATATGCTGCACTGCTATATATGGCAGCATCAAAATCAGCAGAGTGCTTGTTATTTGTTAACCTAAGAATAGTGACATATGACAAATTGTCTCATGGTATATGTTGCAGGTGTTCATGTACACAGAGTTTGGATACAAATAAAAACCTAGGATAAAAGCATATTCCATGAGTTTTTGTCTCTTTATCCTGTTTCATTTTTCTTTGCAGGCTCATTATTTAAAATTTCCTTGAAACACACACACACACACACACACACACACACACACACACACAGTGTGCAGAATTTGATCAATCACAATTTTTGGTTGTTAACAAAGTACCAAGGACCTGACAAATAGCTCAGCAGATTAAAGTCCTGTAAGCACTGTAAGCAGGCACAGGGACCAAGGATTTGATCCCCTGGCCTGCTGCGCAAGCCCCCTCCCCTGCCAGGTGCATTGAGAAGGCAATTGAGACTGGGTGTGTTGCCCCGCCCCTGGTATCCCAGTTCTTGGGAGGCTGGCTGTAAACAGGCAGATCACTATGAGTCTGATCTAGTAGTGAGACCCAGAACGTTATGTAGAGCCTTCCCTAAAAATAAATAAATAAATAAATAAATAAATAAATAAATAAATAAATAAATAAATAAATTAAAAAAAAAACAAAGTTCCATCTTTGGTCTTTGTATTGTCTTTATATCCACTCAATTTATTTAAAACATCACAAGCATCCTGAAGTCAATGCCACCAATTGTACCTAAGAGATTAAGAAGATGCTGCAGTAGTTTGGCCCTGCTCTGTCCACCCTCTTCCTCTCCTCTGGGGTGGCTACTCAAGCTATGCACTGCCCCAAGTACAGGCTTTATCTTCTCGCGAGAGCACACACTGTCTTCATCACTTGCCTCGTATTGCTGAGACAAAATACCTGACACCCAAAATAAAGGAACAAAAGGTGTGCTTAGCTTACAGTCTGTGAAGGTTTCGGTGTATAATCCGGTGGGTCCAAGGCAAGGTAGCATGGCACAGGGCTATCCCCATCTGCCACTTATACCGACAACATTACATGCCCTCCCTTTTTTATTTATTTTAATGAGAAAAAGATAAAATAGAAATGAAAAAGTTTCAGAATAAGTTAGTAAGATGGTTACAATAATTATTTCATTCCATATTATTGTTTAGGAGTGGTTATTCAGAGGACAAGATGCAGACATAATATCTTGTCTAAAAAATATTAGTACAAACCTTTTGTTTTCATTGAACTAAGAGAAAATAGCTGTATGTCTATTCTGACTATCCTGTGTATACATATTTATTTTTTTACAACAAAATGGTCCATTATTTATATTCCCCTTTTTTGTTTTGTTTAGTCAGAGATGGATGTTCCATTACTATTAGAGAAGCTGTATTTGGAGAAGTTTTTAAAGGTCCTTTGCATACTTGATGCCAGGCCAAAGATTGTAGGTACTCGAATTCAGCGAAATAACCCAATATATCCAATAGTCCATAACAGTAGTGGGTATTCAGCGCAGCTGTGCATGCCCTCCTCTTTCACAGGATGAGGACACTTACAAAGTGAGTACCCTGCCCTCTTGATGTGTCACTTAAACTTTTCAATTATCAGGGCAATACAATGTGTCAACCATTGTAGTCCACCGCTTTTCAATTTAGAAACCAGACACATTTCTTTAAACTGGTTTCCAGATACAAGAATATCCTTGTTCCTATCATTTCACAACTTGAACAGTATAACACAGGTTTCACAATTCTTAAGAGCCAATATTAAGTCTATCAACATTATGTGATATTAGAACCATAATATTTTTCTACTAGTCCACCGAAGACCCATGCACATCCTTTATGCAAAAAACATTTAGTCCTTCTGTAAGAGTTACTGCAGCCTAACAGTTTCAGTATTACTGAGAAGCCCATCCCAAGTCTCCTCTGAGATTTAAGCCAAACTCTTAGCTAAGGCAAACTCAAGGCCTTGTATAAATGAACACACAGTGCAACTTCCAAAATTCAATGGCATGAAAACAAAGTTAAACACTATTTTCATTCCAAAAGTTATAAACAGGAGAATATGAAGGACTGGTACAAAAGCAAGTCCAAAATCAAGCAGGGTGAACATTAACTCCCATAGTTTCATGTCCATCATCTGAGGCAACGTGTGGCAAGTTGGAAGCTCCTAAGGGATTGCATGACTTATGCCTATGACAATTCTAGTGATTACAGTTCCCACAGATTCGCTCTGAGGTCTGATTTGCTCGATTATTGAAGATTTCCTTAGATGATCCATTTTTCTGACTTGTCCAAACTTCTTGCATCTCTACTACACCTTTGGCTTCTCCTTCTCCGCGTCATACACTTCCCTCTCAGCAGCACACTGCCTGGCCTCCCAGGCCTTCTGAAATCAAGGTGGAAGCTGCCTTCATCTCACATTTCTTGCATTCTCCATGCCCTGAAACCAGCACCACATGCCAAGGTCTGCTGCCAGTGGGAGCTGTAGCAAGGCTTCCTCCTCTTTGGGCTGTGAGGGTCAAGCACCTGGAATGGTGAAAATTCTGAATCCAGTGCTGAGGCCTACATTTTCTATGCTGCTGCTGCCATTCTGGAACCTGGTGCCCTGTGGCTTTCTTCTCAAAGCAAAGTCTCTCACCTCTGCACTTCTGCTACTGTAAGGGGGAAACTTGCTGCTTCTTCTAATGGCCTCCAGCCATTACCCCCATTACCCCGTTCTTTTGATCCTCAGTGGCAGTCAAGATCTCCTCTGCTCCATTTTTTCAGTCCAAAGCTTTACAGGAGCTTCTTTTCAGTATGAACTTACATTTTAACTCCTTTTTCTGGCTCTTTGCTCTTGATTTCCAACATAAATCTCACTAAAATCCCCCAACAATAACTGTGCAGCTGCCTCAACATTCAACTGCCTTGAAATTTCTTCTGCTAGATTAGCAAGTCAACAACCATTAATCTCAGTCTTAGGCAAAGTCTCTATACAGGAACACAATGCAGAATAAGTTTTATTTGCAGGGTCTCATTGTGCAGCTCAGACTCATAGTGATCCTCCTATTTTCAGCCTCCCTAGTACTGGGATTACAGGCATGCACCAACATATCCAGATTCCATCCCCAGCTCAGCACTCCTGGGATTGGAGCCAGTGTGCCATGCAGGGATCAAATCCTGGCTCCTGCGCTTACCTAAGCAAGTGCTCAGTCTGTTGATAGAAAAAATTCTTTACCAAGCCCTAACACACATCTGGGTTCTAGCAACCAATGTAGTCCATCTTCCCAGAAGAAACCTCCTTAGCCTGACTTTAACCACTTTTCTGGTGTTCTGAGCTCCAGTCAATCTTCCATGCAGAACAGCCAAATGTGTTCCAGTACTACTCTTCAAGGGACATCTCTAAACCTTTCCAAACTCCCCCACAAGCCATATCCAAAGACTCTTGAACCCCATGGTCAGGTGTGGTCACAACAATAACCCATTTCTCTGGTGCCAAATTCTGTCTTGATGACTTTTCTCTCTTGATGAGAAAAAATATTCAACACCAAAAATTAAGGAAAAGTTTATTTAGCTCACAGTTTGTGGAAGTTTCTGTCTCTAATCAGCTGGCTCAAAGGCACTGTAGCATGGCACAGGGCCAACAGTTCAAGGCCACAGAACACAGCAAAAGAAACAAAAGGAGGTTAGTGGTGGTGAGAATAAGCCTTTTTCCGTCTTTTATATTATTAGCAGGCCACACACACTCTCAGGGTAGGTATAGCACTCACATCATCTCTGAGCTTTCCCCTTGTATAGGATAAGGATGTTTACAAAATGAGGACCCTGAGCCCTCGCTCAGTCACTTAGTTAAGCTTCCAAACCTCACAGATGGCACAATGTATCAAGCATTGCACACATGCCCACACACGTGCGCGTGCACACACACACACACACTCATATTTGTGTGGGGTAATGGTATATATGTGTGTGTGTGTGTTGGTTTAGTTATTTTTAAATAATGAGACACTAACTATAAAAAGTAACCCTTAACTATAATACTCTTGATCACTTCTTAGACTCCTAGCTTTCTTCTCCATGGAACTGAAGGGACCTATATTTTCTTTTTACACCATGTGAGATTTCATGGTGCAAGCAGACCTCCCCTCTCTCGTTTTTATTATTTTCTTCTTAATGCTAAGTCCCAGTTTTTCAGTGATATTAACAGTGATATCATTCACGTTTTTGAAAACGTCTCCCATACACATCTGTAAGAGTTCCTTAGGATTATGTAACTGGGGACAGAATTTCTGGGTCCTATGTTATGTTCAGCTTTACATGGAGAAGCAAATGTTTGCCAATTTTCACTTCTCCCAGACATATTTAAGATCTCCTTTCTGATAGTATGAAAAGACTTCTAACATTTGCCAAACAAATGAGTGTAAGATGATATTTATATTGGTGATACTATATTTATCATTTGATAGTTATAACGTTTCCTTCAACTAATTAATTCTAGTACATTGTCTTTTCTAATGCTTTAATCCCAAGAACATACTATGGTGTCTAATATGACTAATAAATTAAGACATGCTAAATGAATAATTGCTAAATGGAGTGAATATGAAATTATGCACAATTGATAACCAAAAGCAATTTTTCATGCCACATTTAAAATAAGAAAATATACATGTAAGTAAAACACATAGCAAGTTCCTAAAAATAAATGTTTGTGGTAAATCCAATCACAATCCACAGTTCATTTCACAGACACAGCCATGTGTTTACAGAAAATGTTTTAACATTTCAAGCTTACTTACTAAAAATATTAAGAAGCAAACGGATACCGGTTTAATTAAAAGACACCGAGAAGCATGGAAGTCTTCAGAAGACTGAAGAAGAAATTTCCCCATTAAAGGACCTCCAAGATTCGTGACAACTCATGATACTATGTACCAGTAGAGGTTCTAGTGTTCATAACTGGGTCACCAATGACCTAGAGCAGCTGCCACACATTAGCATAAGTGACTTTACTGATTGTTTACATAATTGCTTAAATACATTTTAGAGTTTTATAGTACTCATGCACTATTATAACCAGAAGTTTATGTTGGAAAATGTTAATTATTGAAAGGAGTTTTTATAAAATGATTTTTCAGTTCCTGGTGTATAAGTTTTCATTCCACTGAATGAAAAAAGAAACCTGTGAAGTGATTTTAATGAAATTTGAGAATTGACTGTACAGCAGTGGTTCTCCAAGTGTGACATGAGATGTTGTGTTGGGGATTTACAGAGCCCTTGTTTTCCTAGACATGTATGTAACATGTGTGACAAACACATTTTCATATGTTTTATCAAAATGACATGCTGCAACAGATTGAATGCTGTGACAAATGTGAGAATTTCATTGCTTCTGTTATCTACACATGAAAGATTTTTACAGATATAAAATGATGCTTCTTTTGATTATTTTGTTTTTATAATCTATTTTCATGAGGCTATATTTTGTTAACTTTTAATTGGTTTAAAAGTAATTGATAAACATTTTCAAAATTTCTCAGTTTAATTTCTGATGTGGTGACCAGTGACAGCTATAACCCACAAGAGCCATATCACTACGCAAGTCTCAGTTTTCTGGAAGAAAATAGACAAGTTCTAGAACTGACCTGTATGGGAACTGCTGCTTTTGGAGAAAGTACATTTTAGGTATTGAATTATAGACTCAAGCAGATACATGAGATATCAAAAGGCTTTCTTATCCTTAATAAAATTAAAAATCTCTGACCTATTCTTCCCTCCTCAGAAAGTTGTGGAGGTCTTCCTGCCTGTCAGGACAGGGGGCACACTGCTAGGCACCTGTATGCTGATGCAAACTGAGCCCTTAATCCTTCGCCTTGTACAGCACAATTGCCACAGCCACCAAGCCCAGAGAAGGATAATGACACTGCAATCCTATTTCAAAAGTTTTACTTTGTCAATACAATTAATTATATTAAAGTATCTGGTATTATTGGAAAATGTAATTATCACATCAAAGCATGTCATAGTAAGAGTCTTCAAGGAAACCAATGCAATGCAGGACACATAATTTATAGGGTTATTTTATATTAATCACCCAAAGAGTCATATACAAAGAGTGTGCAGGAAATCTGTCCACACTAAGCCCCAAAGAATCGGCTGAGCACCTGGATCCCACGGTAATACCCTGCAGGCATCCACCTGAAGAGCCAGAGCCCATAACAATGCCACAGGAGTCCAACCTGTGGCCTAGAGCGCATACAACATCTCATGCAGGCCTATTTCATGTATCTGCTTTGGGAAGGCCCAAAGGCCAATGGTGAAAGCCAGAAAGTCTATGACAGAAGGACAAGGGACCTGTGTCAGCACACTGAGGGATTGTACTGGAACCAGGGAGCAAGAGTCAAAGTGAGGACCAGGGTTCTGCTCGAGAGTATCATAGCCATGTTCTTTGACAGCGAGATCCAGAGCTTCTCTGACAATGAGAACAGCTGGGTCCATATGAGGAAAACAAGTGCGACAAACCTCTCCAGGAGACAGAACATGCACCATCTTCCCCTCCAGAGCCAGGAAGAGATGCTCCAAGTGAGGACCAGAGCTCCCCCAAAGAGAACTGGAGACATTCCCAGCAACAGCAAGGTCCCGAGCTCCTCCCAATACAACAGCCCAGTTCCTACTGGGAAGCCAGCATGACAAGGTTCACCAGGAGAACTAACAGGCCCAGGAGAACGAGCAGCCTCTGAACAGCTACTCTTCCTCTTCTCAGTTCTGCCTCTCATGCTGCTGGCTACGATCCTCAGATGGGCCTCCCACGCCCAGCACAACCACCTCGGTTCAGTTCAGTTGGGTGTTGCAAGCTGATGGCCAGTGGTCAATCCACCACAAAGCCAAAGCTGTGCCTCGTCTTCATTTTCACTCCTTCACATGATCATGTGGTGTTTCTAACAATGTATAAATACTCAGAGAGGTTACTGTTTCAAATCAGACTTCAAAGACTAATGCATTAGATGAAAGATGTCAAGAGACAGGGCAATGATTATTTTAGAATTTGAAAATATTTAAATTTTTAATTTTTATTCATTTTGTAGTAGTACTGGGGATTGAACTTAGGACCCCCAAACCATTTTTCTTTCTTCTCCTTCTCCTTCTTTTTGTTTTTCTTCTTGTTTTAAACTTTGAACCAGGGAGGCTGGACTTACACTTGTGATGCCTTCGCTGCAGCCTCTGTAATGTGAGAAGCACAGCTGTGCCCCTCCATGCCTGACTCAGAGCTACACAATTATTTTAAAAAGAAAATTTCAGAAGATCACGTGTGAAATGCTGTTATGCCAAAATGCCCAATACGATCGTCAGTTTAATGAATGCATTTTCCTAGTTAGATCTACACTCAAATGTACTATCACATCTTATTTATTATTCATGTTTTTGACTAACAGTGGCTTAATTTTATAAATATAGAATATTTTAAAATATAAATGTAGGGGGCTGGGGAGATGGCTCGGTAGAATAAGCACCTCTCTGGCAAGTGCAAGGACCTGAGTTCAGGCCCTGGTTCTGCCAAAATAATAAAAATTATTATTATTATGGGGCCTGGGGCATGACTTAGTGGAATAAGCGTTTCTCCAACAAGCACAAGGGCCTGAGCTCAGTCCCTAGTTCTGCAAATATATATATATATATATATATATATATATATATATATATATATATGTATGTATAAATGTAGGGTCAATTTACTCACTGACCATAAAGGGGTCAAAACATACATAGTTCACTGCACTGTTGGAAAAAAGTACATGCATAAAATATTTCAAAGATATTTGGAAGCTCAGAAACAGATCATTAAACCAGAAAACAAATATGGATGTACAAAGAACACATGTATGTTGATTGGAAAAAAAATCACTGATTTTCTGAGATTATAAAGTAACAACTTCATAGCAAGGTTCCTGTGCCTAGGAAGAAGGTTCCTGGCACACCCTCTCATTGCCATCCGACGCTGCTGTTCTCTGTCTACAGGGAGGCATGAGACTGCCGCAGATTGATGGAGTTTAAGGAACCTGAGGTGAAGTCAGAGGAGCCGGCACTACTCACTCACTTGCTGCTGCCATGTTGGATTTTTACATGCTGCTTTATATATTGATTCAGTACATTTCTCCCCTAGATATAGATTGTTATACCAATGGCCTTTCTCCATTCTGGTTAGCTATTCTCTTGGGTATTTTTAACTAGATGCAAAGGTGGGACACTGCAATAAATTGTCTAGGTAGGATTACCATTTCCTTTCCGAGTGGCATCTTTCATAGGGTAAGAGATTGAAACCACAAGCCCTCCATGAATGCCTCTTAAATCATCTCTATAGCAAAGAAGAAAAGCCAGTGCTTAGCAATATCTTGGGATCACAGAAGTGTGGTTTTAGGCATCAGAAAGCATCTTAGCAGGTTCATGCTACTTTATTATACACTTGGCTGTCTATCTTCGTGCTCATTGCAGTGATGGGCTTGTCCCACAGCCCCTACCCCTCTTCTGTCTGGCCCAAGTCTGAGCCAAGTGCTGTGGGCACCCATGGGGTGAACTTGGCAGCTGTAAGACCCAGATGCTGAGCTCCAGTATGTAATTTTCCAGCAGTAGCAGCTGGGTGTTTGGTTGGCCTTTTATCTGGCTTATGTTGTCTTTCATAGAAGTTGTAGAAAATCTGTGAGCCTGGCAGAGTTCATCTCCTGTCTGCAGTTTTTCTTGTCCATAAAAAGTCACTTCTGGTTTATTTTTATTTGATATTGTTTGGTTCCTGCTACCATACATCTGGATAAGAAACCTTAGTGAAAGACTCTGCAAGCCACCTTCCACATTCACCCTGTCCAAATCGTCCCCATTTTGACTTCTCTGCCCAGTCGAATGCTGTATATTCCTTTCCCATAATGATCCTGTGTTCTCTCTTGTCCACATTTCCACAGGGAGTCAGAAAGTGTAACAAAATGATCCAGTGACTGGCACCCGTAGGCAGGAGCCCCATTCCTGGGATTGATTCCCTAAGGGCTCTCCTGCTTCTTGCACTTTCAGGTTCTAATTTTAGATCTGGATTATCGAACTACAACTTCTGTCTTATATGTCATGATCATTGTTTGCATTAGAGCAAGATTATTAAAGTTACAAAACAGGTTGAGTCTTTTAATCAAAACATAAACACAACCTAGATGTCTGTCTTTAATATCCTCCAGGAGCAAATAAAGAATAACTTTTCATTTCTGTCTCTTTCAGACAAGATCATACACTTTGATAAAGACTATGTGTTTGCTTTTCTCTTTCTTTCATGGTTTGAGTGTCAGCAATATCTAAAAAGTTCTCTTTCACTGAGGACTTAATCGATTATAATTCTGTGGGAGCAGTTTCTTCCCATGCACAAAACCCTTTTCCATTTCTTTTCCTTTTTAAACTGATAAAATAAATAATGAACTCAAAATACGAATTACAAAGAAAATGTAAATAAATGAAGTCGGAAGCTAAAACAACCATTATTGGATTTTGAAAACTAGATTAGATTTATTTTCCCTGTAATATAATTTGGGAAAGAACAAAAATAATGTAGGCACACAGTTGTCCTTGATGTGAAAACATAACTCCCTATACAGTGAGGTATGTGACATCTTTCCTCCTGACAAGTGCTTACAGTCCTGTTCATTAATTTTATCACTAACATAAACTTTTAATATGCATATGATCAGAATATAGGACTTCCAGGGCAGCTTAAAGTGACTGTAACGTGTAATTACTGCTCCTGTACTTGATTATAATAATCTGATTGCAATTATTCAGTGATTTTAATACAAGCCTCAAGCTACATAACAATAATTCAAGTGCAGTGATTGGGAACATGCTTCTGTTTGGCTGTGAAATGATGTTTTAATCCATAGTGACTTACACATTTGACTATCATTCTGTTCAGGTAATTAAAGCTCATTGATATCACCAGGTAATATAACCCTATTTTGAAATAGATTAATTAATGCAAAAATTCCATATAAATCAAAGCAGAGGATTATCATGCCTTCTTAAGAAAAATAATAAAGCAAAGATTCTTATGGTTGGGAAAAGTGACCTCTGGGCTCAGAAATCTAAAATGTGCAATTAGAGGTAGAGAGGAAAAAGAGATGGAGATAGCCAAAGGATTCAGCCCCCATCACACATTAATGCTACCCAAAATACTTCTACCATGGTACAGCACCTGAGAGGTTCAAGGGCAAAAGGATGATGCATAATTTATTCTACAGAAGTTTCTAGAACTGAACCTCCAGAATAACACTCGATGAGGGAACAACTTCAATCCAGAAGAAGTTCATTCATGCAGCAAGGATAGAAGCACATCTTTGCCAGTATTTCTAAGGGAGTAACCCTACAAGAGAATGCATTGTTAGGAAGAAGAAAAAGTGTTGCCTATAAAAATCTGCAGCTTTCTGATGGTTTTTATGCTGGTATTTTTGTTTCCTTTCATTTTAAAAATTAAAGTTTATGAGCAATAAGAACTGATGCCAAAGCAGAAAAAGTTCAACAGAAAATAAGCTCCCAGACACTTGATCTACTGGTGTAGTAGTAGTTCAAAATGTGAGCTATATGGTGCAGTGAGGGGGGAGAATAGTTTTAAGATACAATCTTGAGCTGGAATGTCAGAATTACTGGACTGCCTAAAGGGTGGAAGAGGCAGACCCAATAGACTTCCTTGAAATATGGAATGCCCAAGGCTGCTCTAACTCATTCTAACAAGTGACCGCTTTTCTTCTAAAGGTGTTTAAGAATTCCAGGAAACAAAGGAGCAAGCAGACAATGAATAATACTGATTTTTAAAGTCCCCAATTGGGGGAATAACAATGAACTATCAATGCACCATGTGACAAATGACGTACACATTATTTAAAAAAAAATGCATCTTCTCCCTTGTGATCCTAGGCCTACATTCAAGGAAGGAGCAGGAAGAAGTCTAGTGTGCTGCTTTGTGTAAACTTCTATTATCACCATCAGGTGAACAAGGGGAAAGGATACTTGTTTAGATAAAATGTAACATGCAAAGCATAAAATCAAGGCAAAGAAAGAAGCAGTCCGATCAAGAGTTGCTTTTCAAGAGTTCCTAAAACTCAGGAATTAAGGGAACATTTCTAAGCAACTGACCATGATCAATTGCAAGTGATTTTTCGTATTATAGCAGGAATGTGGCATATGATCACCAGATGCAGTTGGCAATGTGTCTGAACCACACACCAAGCAAATGCACTTCCTTTCCTTTCTCAGTGTTTCTTTGAAAAATATGCTTTGCTAGCTTTTGAGTTTTGCTACCAGTGTCAAATAACTCTTTTTTACTAAAACACTCCCAGCGTATACTATGGATTTTTATCAATTAATTCTGAGGAATTTGTACCTTGTATGGCATAAAATGGAAAAGTTAGCTTTCATTGTATAAGCTGTTGTCTTTAAGGCTGGAAAAAAAGATAAAATACATAGCTTGTAGGACTCTGTGGAAGTTAAAAGAAATCTATGTTTTAGAAATACAAGAGAGCTTTTAAAAGTAATTACATAGGCATGTTAAATAGAAATCTAATTATATTGAGTCTTAATATATCTGATTTTTAAAGAACCACCTTGCTACATAAGTCCCTCAAGAAGATTCTCTTGGTTTAAAATGTTTACTGAGAAATTTAAGTCTAAACTCTGCTGCTCTCTGTGAAACCATGAAGATTCTGCCCATGACCTCTACATTCACCCCAGAGTACAAGTATTTCTGCAACTTGGAGCTCAGCTTTCCATTTATAAATATACCTGAAAGCCACACTCAGCATGGGACATCTCTTATTATCAATATGCATGGATAGATAGCCATAGGAGACCTGTAATTCTCTATAAAGGTCAGTGTGTTACTATTATTTTCAAGTAGTATATGAATTCTAGTCAATATTTATTTATGTATTTATTTTGGTGGAACCAGGGATTGGACTCAGGCCCTTGCACTTCCCAGGGAAGTACTTATTCCACTGAGCCATCTCCTCAGCTCCATTTTTTTCTATATTTAAATATACACCTTTCTGAAATTTAACTACATAATTGTCACTTAACCTATTTTCAATTCCATGGGTTATGAGTGTTTAAGCTCATGCACTGGAGTTTCACCTATAGTTTCATAAAAGTTGTATTTTGAAACATTAGGCAATAGCAGTCAGTCATTAATCCCTTAACTTTTATTAATCATTCCATTTATGACAATCACCTTTTCTTTATGAGATTTTATTATTTTATGAGATTTTATTTTTTTTATTACTTAAATACCAATTTAAAAATCTTAGCTTATGTATATATGCATGTATGTATGTATGTATGTATGTATGTATGTATGTATGTATTGCAGTACTAGAGATTGAACTCAGGACCCTGCCCTTTCCAAGCAAGTGCTTATTCTACTGAACTAGCTCCCCAACCCATCACTTTTATTTTATGCTGCTACTTTATAAGAAATAAACTGTTTTCTTATGAACAATGTCCCAAATCCTTTTGAAAATGATGACATTAAAGAAGGTATAAATGTGTGCTAAACAATGTCAGATTACATATTCAATATATTTCTATGAAATCTAGTTATTGATGTCCATGCAATACTTAATATTTTTAAATTATTTCCTTAAGAAAGTATGTATCTTATGAATTTGCAATTTCTACTAGATGTTAGTGTTTTCAGAGTACAGATTCTGAAACAATCCCTGTTAACCTGACATGTAACTGAATAATCTGGCAACACTGCCCAGCAGAAGAACCTCAGGGAAGCACCAGGTACCATCCCAGTCACTGTCCCTCAAGCCAAACCAAATGGTTTTACATATATTGCAAAATTTTATGTCATATGAGTGTAATCCTGAATGATCCTGTATCAGAGGTCATCCAAACACCACACCTCCACCCTAGAGGCCAGACATAGGAGGTGAACAAAGCCCTACAAAATAGTCATGAAAAACATTTTGACAAAAGAATAGTTTTCGAAGCATCAAATGATTTGAGTTAATTAGAGCTTGTTTGCATGGGATTATATAAATGAAGCCCATTTTTTGAAGTTCATTTAGAGTAACACAGATTTTAGCATAGAAAAAAAATTAAAATATAGAAGTTAGAAGTCATGAGGTTAACAATATATGCTCAAGAAAAGCAGAGAATGGGTATCCAGTATCAGAACAGGAACTGAACAAAAGCCAGAGTAGAGACCTATTTAAGTGAATAATTCAAAATCCTGTAAAAGCCTCACCTGTTTAGAGGCAGAGCTTTCAGAAGAGGAAAATCACGGAGACACTATACTGTTGAGTAAATTAGTTCCTTGCTGAGTTCATAGCCAGCAGTGAAATCGGAGGGGTGACCTGGCCAGAAAAGGTGGGTCATGGAAGATGTGACCTGGAAGGGACTGCTCTTCTCCCCAGGTCCTCCTTTCTCTTCACAACCTGGATGCCCTGATGAACAAATTTCCACCTCCATATTTTCATAATCCTGTCTCTGTGGAGCAGCTGGCCAACTGTAGGTGGAAACCTCTAAAGCCATAAGCCAAAAATGAACATCTCCTCACCTCAGTGGTGTTGAGTATTTTGTTCCAGTGACAAAAATGTGATCAAGCAGGACTTTTTCCAGTGACTGACTGTAATGCTAGTGTGGATACTTCGCCAGAGCCATGATTCACAAGCCCACTTGCGAGAGACTGCCCAGCTGAGCCACCAGGCTTTGTGTGTTCTAGGGAAGGAGCTCACTATAGAGAGCTACCAGATTTCCTGAGCAGTCCCTCTCTGATTGCAGAGGTTTGCAATAAGTATTTACTACTGTGTAGTGTCCAACACGTATGGCTGTTCAATATCTTATTATAAACCTTTTTCAGAGAAAAAATCAACATCCATACATTTCTGTTTTCAATAAAATTTTCCTACAGATGTTATTTTGGGAAGCAAGAGAAAAACCTATTCAACAAGAAAAGAAAGAAGGCATTAGAGTCAGAAGTAGGGTTTTGGGTTCATTTTCAACTCCAAACATAGTTTGGAGGTTTCTATCAATTACATATTGTAAGTGTTCCCAGAGATGGATAGATTTTTGCAGGTAATACTCTTTGCAATTCAAATGATACAAAATGATATTATCTAATTTATATACAATGTATGAATGTATGAATAAAATTTAAAGTCATTTTCTGTATTTTGTTATATGTAGGTTTTCAAAGTCAATCCTTAACAATTATCATTATTACTTTATAGTGAGCTCCTTTCCTAGAACACACAAAGCCATGTGTTCAGACCCCAGCACCACATATAAATAAGCAGATATAAAGTAATTTTGTATACAGATTTTATTTATTTATTTATTTGTTTATTTTAAAGGAGGAAAGGTTTATTTATCTCAAAATTTCCAGAGGCTCTAGCTCATAATCAGTTGGTTTCGAGTCAGGATAGAACTATAAACAACATCACAGATGGGAAACAGTTTGTGGTAGGTAGATGGTAACAAAGCAACAAGGGAGGACCGCAGCTCTTTCTAGCCCTTACACATTCTCCAGGCTACTTGGAACAAGCAACACTTACACTCTAATCCTGAGGGGACTTGACTGGCCTTGTCAGATACAAAAGTTACATTGCTTGTTATATAGGTCTTGCTTTACCTTGGTCTTAACCATCCAGCAGAAAAGTATAAAAACGGAAGCATAAAAAGTAAAGCCATGTTAATATGCTGAGCTTTGAAAGGCTCATGTCAACAAATTCTGACATTGCCAGTCCTATGGATGACCCACTACTATTATGCATTACTGGAATATTGGATTGTTTTGATTATAAATATTTTAAATGACAAAATCAATAATATACTTCATTAATGATTGTAATTATGTGTTTTTAACCTCAGATTCCGAACTGATTGCTTCTAGTACTGAGGCCTCTGATTAGAGAGTGAAGAAACCTAAGGAAGAATTGAAAGTTTATCAATTTTTAAATGGTGCAGGGTAAATTCTAGAGTGCTAGGTGCCAGAATGTTATGACTGATTATTTCCATTATCATAAAGTCTTTAAATATCTCTAGGTGGGCCTTTATACACACGGAAGTGCATGTTAGTTAGTAGTTCTTTCTGTAATTTCAATTCCATAGTTCTAATTATGTGTGAAGGTTACCAGTTAGCAAAGTAAAATTAACTTTGGCAAGTGGGTAGTGAAATTGTGATCTGCTTTGGGATGGTAACTGTTACATCCTGATATTTACAATTCATTACTAATGTACTATTTAGAAAATGCCAGAAATTTAGCTTTGGCTCATAAAAGATGTTCTCACTTGGAATGGCATCTCATACGATCACAAGATGCTACAGCACAGGAAAATTGTAGGTATGAAGTAATGAAATGTGCACAGTTAAAGTTGGAGCAGTTTTATTCAAAACTTGAAGTAATTTTCTCAAGACATATTTTCACTCAGTAGAAAAGTCAGGCAAACCCAAGATTTCCCAATATCTTGCTCATGATAGTTTTCATTATTTCTTTTTGCCTATGTGTTTATGAGGCCTAAATGAATTAAAAATGTATATGCTGTATTGCACCCAATGTACATGAAAAATATGAACAGGAATTAATGAATAAAATATAAATATGCTTAATTTCTATTTCCTTAAAGTACTACTTACAAGAAACAAGAATTTAAAATACCAGTATAGTTTAAGCATCTGCTCTGTTTTATTTATTTTTTTGCACTGTTTTAATTTTCATTTCATTGTAAAGTAAAAATTAGAAAATTATAATATAATCTTTTCTTTTAGTTTCATTGACAGCTATCACAAGCCAAAAAGTCCCTATGACAATCCCAAGACAAATGTGGAGAAGCAAATCGTACTAATGGGTGAGCCCATCAGGTAGTTTTATTCTGAGACTATTACCTTAAGATAGTTTCATGAGGACATTTTGTAACTTAAAAAATAAAATAAAGTTGCTGGACCTAGTCTGCTATTGTAATATACTAACCTACTCATGGCTCTGAATACTTTAAAATATT
The DNA here is from genome assembly GCA_004027165.1 of Ctenomys sociabilis. NCBI lineage: Eukaryota > Metazoa > Chordata > Mammalia > Rodentia > Ctenomyidae > Ctenomys > Ctenomys sociabilis. Next base: position 95,794 of record PVKA01000332.1, on the reverse strand, counting down.
AACCTCACACAAGCCTTCCCCCAGCAAGCTTTAATAGACTGGTTTTTATTCATCTGAAGTGGCTTCAGTTTCCAATTGTGCATCAAAGCTAATAAAAGAAATGGATATACTGCACCTACTTTACATTTCAAGGTTTTTTTTCCCCTCAAATCATTAACCAAGGTGAGCGTCTTACTGCCACTTCCACAAATGCTTTTGTCTAATGACAGTTGGTTAATATCTAGCAAAAGGAGGCTTCTGACATAACAATAAACTAGTGGTCTCCATAGTGGATCATAATGTAGGAAACCACATTTTTATTGACCACAACCACCACACACTAACATTCTGTCTTCCTCCTTTCTATTGCAGGAACAGTAGTGTACAATACCGGTACATTTTTCCACGTTAGAATTGTTAGCATTGGGAGTCTGTACATGCAGTTAAGATTTAATCCATTTTCAGTAATTTTTGCCAAGTTGGCAAGCTTGTATGTGTCTGTTTTAGGAAATTAGAGTGAATTGTTTTGAACAGCAGAACTATTTCAAGAAAAAGAGCAATGGACAAAAGTCAAAAGATCTGCATCAGTAGTGCCTGACGGTATTACTATAACAGACCAAGAAATGTATACAGAATACAGATTTATTCATCTTATGCTTTTGGAGGCTAGGAATTCCACAATCAAGGTGCCGGAGCCCTGTGAGCACCTTCTTACAGTGCAATGCCATGACAGAGGGTATCGTAGGGTAAGACAGCAAAAGCATGCTAGCTTACCTCCCTCCCTCTCTTTTTTGTGAAGTCACTGATGTCTTCCGGGGACCCCACTCTCATACATTTGCCTAAACCTGATGATCTTCTATGGAGCCTATCTTTAAGTATCATTTAAATGAATGAGAGGATTAACTTCCTAATATATTAACTTTTAAGGGACGTACTGAAACCACAGTAGTTCGCAACTAAATACGTAGGAGATAAGTTTACTTTGGCAAGCTGTACTTTTTTTTCATTTGGAAAGTGGGTACAACTGTATATCAAACAGTCTTAGGGTTAAAAAAAAAGCATGGCCCTGTTGTAAAGTTTTAAGTTACATACAAGGTTAAATACTACATTTACATTGTGGATTCTGTGTGAGTTTGTAATGGTTGCTATGTTGGGTCAACTTGGGAAGTCTAAAAGCTTAGCTACATCCTAGGGTGGAAAGGACATCCCCTAGGGTGGCCGCTTATGCCCTAGAATGTTGTGAAAGTTGATTCTTTGGTTCAACTTGAGAAGTTAGAAGCTTAACTAAGTGGCTTAACAGGGGGTCAGGCTGCTTACTTTGTAAACACGCAGTTCAAGAAGAGAGCTCAGACATGATGGGAATTCTACATCTTCCCTAGGGTGGGTAGCATCCATATTATATAAAGGCAGAAAAGATGCTTGCCCCTTTGCCTTTCTTGCTCTTGTTCAATTTGCTGTCTTCTGCTGCCATGAATTATTGTCCCTCACCATGGCCCCCTGGTTTGGAGCCAAACCATTACAGACTGAAGCCTTTACAAACTGAGCTAAATAAACCTTTTGATCTGTAATTTTGGGCATCAGGTACTTTGTCTCCACAATGAGAGTGAAATAACTAACACAGAGAGAGTAAGGAATCAAACTGGTCATTGGGTGGAGAAAATCTCATTCTTCAAGATTACACTTTGAGTTGCTTTCAGGGTACACTATGAGGAACGACAAGCCACATGTGCATCCACATTTTAAATGAATGACCCCGTGTAGCGTGCATTGTGTGGTGTGAGTGCTTCAAAACTTAGCACGGCCTCCACGATGCTCTTGTGATTCTTAAGTAATGCAGTCCTCTTCACTAAGGCTAGCAGTGCCTGCAAATTTCAGAAATGCAACATTTCAAGCCCAGCCAAAAACCTACTTAAGAATTATGCAGCTGGATTTTTTTGTCTTCTGGCTTTTTCTGAGGCATAATCAACATTTTAGAAGACTAGTTTAAGCAGGCACTTATAATTTTTCTTTTGTAATGGCTGGAAAGATAGTAGAGTATTTTTGACTTTAGGAATAATAGAGTCTCTGAAAGGCCCATAGATCGTATTTACTAAGTGTGATAGAAAATGACACCTGTGATTCTAAAATTTACTGAGCACCACGTAAGCGTTGTCATGGTTTAGGTTAGAGCACATAGAGATTTGAAATAAATTTACAAAAAACAGAAAAATCTCTTACTTTGAAATTACATAAACTTGTTCTCAGTACATTGTTTGTTCAGTAATGTCTGTGGGAATCTTAGTCTCTCACCTTTGATAGCCAAACCCATCAATGTTATAGTTATTTTTGGCACAATCCAAGATAAAACTAACTGGTCTTCAGGTTTTCAATTTCTACCTAGCTTTGTCCTTTTTGTAGTGATTTTCCAAAAGACAGTATCTGTAGGTTTGGGAATGAGCATTTTTGATGCATAGCAAGGATCAATGTAAAATTTTGTTTTTAAACTAACAAGCTGAACAAAAGAAAAAGTTTTTGTTATTGTATAATTAGCTGTTTTGAAGGTGGAGATGGGGTAAGGCTGGAAGGTTTAAGCTTCAGTGAAATCTCAAAGTTTTTCAGTTGAAGTGCTGCTGATTCTCATTCTTAACAACAGAACACACTTGGACTTGGATCGTCATCACCATACAGGCTTTTTTGTGAATCAGAGCTTTCATATGCGTCTTTCCACTTAAATTTGAAGACTCATTTTGTTGTAGGAGAGCCCACAATGAAGACTATTAGACAGGAAAGTTGTCTTGCATAATTTCTTCAAGATCTTTTTATGTAGCTTTAGTGCTCTCATAAAATATCTTTTTATCTTTAAAAATGCCCTAGGAACATTATTGAAAATTTTGTGATGCAACCACATGATTTGATCTTTTAAAAAATAAACCAAACAAAACTTTACAGCTAAAAAATTATAAATTAAGTTAAAAGCTGTAAAAATATTGTAAAATACTCTACTAAAAGTTTAGTAAGGAGGGCCGGGCATTGGCCCCACCTGCAGGTTGCACTGAGAGAGCACCTGAGACTGGACATGGTGGTGTACCCCTATGATGCCAGCACTTGGGGGGCTGAAAACAGGAGGATCACCCCAAGTTCTATTTGCACACTGAGACTCAGCAGGCCCTGTCCTAAATGCAGAAAAAGTTTAATAATATTATTTCAGCTTATCTGAGTTAAGTACATTTTGGGGGGATTTTAAATATCCAAGATAATATATCACTTCTATTTGACAAATTATGTTTTTCTGCTTTCAATTTCTTAAAACAGTGGATAGGACATTTTACAGAGAGATTTTCAACCCCCAATATAAATAATATCCTCTGTAATTCCTTTTTTTTTTTTTTTTTAGAACTGGGGATTGAACTCAGGCCCTTGCGCTTGCCAGGGAAGTGCTTATTCCACTGAGCCATCTCCCCGGCCCCAATATCCTCTGTAGTAAGGTATTAAAACCTCTATGAATAATAATATGAATTTTTATCTAAGGAATTATAACACAACTGTAGATTGCATTCTTTGATTGTATGTTTTCTTAGCCACTTCCTCTGTAGCTGTGACAAAATATCAGAGACCCCAATTCAGAAAAGGAAGCACTTATTCTGGCTCAGCTTCATAAATATTTCAGCCCATAGTGACCTAACTCCAAGGGCAGCGTGAGAATGGGTATACTGCAAGAAGTGCTTGTTATTTTATAGTGACTTGGAAGCAGAAAGAGTAAAGGGAGGAGACAGGAAGGAGAATAAACCCTTCCAGGTCACACCCACACTAAACCACGTCTGATCAGATCCCACTTCCACACAGCTAGTCAGCGAGGACGCCCCCATAATCCAGTCACCTTTAGAAATCCTCACCTATGATCTTCTGAGGCTTTGGGAGAAGATCTAGATAAAAATCACAGCGTCTGTTCATACACAACTAGAAAAAATGTCATCTCAATCATTTAGCAGAAATATTTAAGCATGTAATCTCAGTATATCAGGAATAAAGGCGCAGCTGAAATAAGGAGGCATCCTTTGTGAAAGTGTTCAGAGCAGAAGGGAGCTCTAGGCTGACTTGTACACTCTCAGCTTTACAACTGCAAAGCAGAACAAATCATGTTTCTGTGCAAGAGCCTTGGGCCTTGTTTGACTGGTAACAGTTTGACTCATGTTTTGCCTTAAAGAACATGACAAGGTCAGAGACAAAATTCTGGAACATACCCAGGTCTATTCTTTCTAATTTCCAACAGATATTAATCTGTATGTTTAGAATCAACGAATTGGAATTCTTAATAATTCTAGGGTTGCTGAAATCATGAATGCTTCTTTGGTTGTAAACTTACCTTATTTGTATATTTTAAGTATTAATGATTAAGTAAAATGATAAACAAGCAAGCATTTTGTGTGCTGAGTTATGCTATGCATTTCAGAAGTTTTCAATATAAAAGAAACAATGAGTAATACATTCACATTTTATGATTATGCTCTAATAAACTAGTAAGATTAGCAATTTCAATAGTACAATGAGCTTTTGAATTATATGGTGAATGGTTATACTTAAAGTAGCACAGTGAAATTATTTAGTGAAATTTAAACTTAAAACAGTACACATTGTCCTTAACCTCCTCAAAATACTCTCTTTCACTTTGAACACAGTTTTCTAATTATTCTTGCCACTTTCTTAAGAAGTCTTGATATTATCTGCATAGTAAACTTTCCAGATAGTCAAAGCTGTTATTTCTTTACATTGACTCTGGTCAAATGCATAAGTACTTCGAAAATCATTATCAACTTACACATGGAGACATATATTCTTTTAATTTTTTTGAAGAATGTACAAAATAGTACTAAATAGAAAAGAATTACAAATGATACAGAATTTCAGTAAACAAAATCATATGAATTCAACAGTATTTGTTGTATTATTGAGTATTATCTTCAGATTCATTGTTCATATTACCAGAAATATGCATGCAAAACTGGAAGGAAAAAGAATAAAAGAGAAAAAAATTGTAAGAAGAGAGAAAGAAAATGAAATTGAAGAAAGACTAAAAATTTTTTTTTAAGAATTAACTGCTCCTTTTTGTAAGATAATTTTCATTTAAAAATTTCTATCTGATCCATGAGAATATAAACAATGCTCAATTTTGTGGGTGTCAGTACATGTTTTGAAATGTTTCCATTATATAACATTTAAATTAGGCTGAACATTCTTGACTCCTGAAAACTTTATCATTTCTCTATGTTGAATCATACTCAGTCTAGGAAGCAGTGACCCACTAAAATGTGCTTATCTCATTTAACTGTAACTTAGTAGCCATTCACAATCTTTCCACCTTCCTATTTTCCACACTCCTGGTCAACCACCTCCTGTTCTCAGGGTCCACAGGGTCAGTAGCTCTGTGCTGCACCTCTGAGTGAGATCATGCACTGTGTCTTTCTGTGCCTGGCTGATTTCACTTAACATGATCATCTCCTGTTCACCCAGGTTGTTGTAAATGACGTGATTTATTCAATTTTATGACTAGATAATATTCCGTTGTATGCATGCACTGAATTTTCTTTACAGACTCAACAGTTGGCAGACCCTTGATGTTCTTGTCCACTCCTTACTTGTTGGAAATCCAGCTGCAGTGAACATAGGTATACGGATGCCTTTAAAAAAAAAAAAATCTTTTATTGTCACATTAAAATGTCACAGATCGGCTTTACAATCCAGAAGCTTGTTTCTGTGGCTGGATTAACTCTTGGATCTTACTCATCTGGCTGCTGAACTGTTTCCTTTTCAGAAATTCAGAAACCATTCAAACATTTTCTGATATCCTTGTTTTTGACTGCTGTGGCTTGCTGAATCAAAGCAGCTGGATTTGAAACAAGCTTAATGTCATTTCCTTCAAAAGTTAGCTTACCCTTCTGGGCTTGAGATACTGAGCAAGCAGTATCTCAAGTTCAGAAGAATCTTCCAGTTTCAACAAGACAATCATTCTTTAAATAACAAAAATGGCGAAGTGAGCACACAGCCCTCATCTTGCGACAGGAGCCGAGTGTGACCTCCTTGGTCGTGTTCTGCGCATGGCTACAGGTCGTGTGGACAGTCGCCAGCTCCCTTATTGCCCCTCCATTTGTTAACCCCAAGCCTCTTCTTTTTCTTCCTAAGGAGACTGAGTTCCACACTGATGTGGTTGAAGCCCCTCTACAGGGTTCCTCTGGGGCCCTTCACAAGAACTTCATCCTTTCAGAGTGATGTTGACATTTTCTGGAATGTCGATGGTTTGATTGCTAAGAACTGTCTTCATTCTTGGGGGATATGCAGCAAAAGAGCCAGATGTCTTTACAATAAACTGGTTCTATTTGCTGTGTATGTATACCCAGTAGTGGGGTTGCTGGTTCATCTGATGGGTTTGTGTTTAATTTGTTGAGGACACACAGCACTATTTGATTTAATAACAGGGAAATTTACATTCCTAGTAACAATATATAATAGTTCCTTTCTCCCCTCATCCCCACCACCATTTGTTACCCTCAGTCCACCTGAAACAGTCCTTATTAGTTGGAAGAGGTGATGAAGCTAAAGCTATCTCAGAATAGTTTTGATTACCATTTCCCTAATAATATAAAGTATTTTTATGTATTTATTGGTCATATATACATATATATATATATATTTATTGAAATAAATATTTGGATATGTTGTCTATTTTATTGATTCTTTTTGTTGTTGTCTTCATTTTCTTATACAGGAATGCAGTAAATATACAGTGAATATTTAAATTTAAATATACACAGTGAATATTTAATTTTAAATATACATAGTGAATATTTAATTTTTAAAAAATTATAGTGAAAGACAAATGACCATTAATTGCGTGAAAATATTCTCCCTCCCTTGAATCACACTTGTTACCACTTTCTGAGGCAGTTTTAGAAATCATTTTCAGTAGTATCATTACAAGTTGCGAGGAAAAATATTGGGAATGTGATGCTGACGGCATGGGTGAAAAGGCAGGCCATGAATGCATTATGGTGCATCCTCTTGCATCTTATTCATCGAATGTGGAAGCACACAAATTCTGGCTCCTCACAGAGTCAAAATGAACATGCAAAATAAACATGTTGAATTGATTCAGGACACCAAACCATCCATGAGAGCACAACTAAAGACACTCAGGAAAAAGGGTTCGCAGAAGTGCTCAAGAAAGTAGTTAGACTAATAATTGTGAGTTCAAAGTGAGGAGAGAGGTGGGTGAGGTGGATGAGCAGCAAAAGGCCTTTTACTATAATAATGCTTTTAAAATGTAAACATTTATCATATTTTTTTCAACCTTGTACGTTTCTGTCAACCCCCTGGTTGACTGCATAGTTTGCAAATGTCGCTTCCATTCTGTAGATACTCCCTCCATGGACGATTCCTTTCTGCTTTTTTTCTGGTGATGATCAGTATATATATATATACTTTTGATTTATATGTTTTCTAGTACTTTCTTTCTCCTTCCAACATCATGAAGGGTTTCCTCTAAGTATTATATTTGTGGATGTTACACTGTTCAGTTTTTAATAAATTTATTTAGAATTGCCCTCTGTAATTTTTAAAGAGATAAGCTTTTAGCTTTCTTCTTCTCCATACAGATATCCAATTTTCCTTGCACTACTTATTCAAAAGACTGTCGTTGCCCCACTGTGTGTTTTCAGCATATTTGTGGCAAATCGGTTGACTGTAGATTGAAGTGTTCTGTTTTTGGCTATTTTGTTCCATCGATTTATATGTCTGTTTTTATTACAATACCATGCTGTTTTGATAAGCACGGCTTTGAAATCTGTTGCAAAATCAAACAGTGTAACTTCTCTTCCTTTGTTCTTTTTGTTTAAGATTATTTAGTCTAGTAAAATTTTTTGTGCTTCCATGCAGTTTTTAGAATTGATGGTTCTGTTTCTGCAATGAATGCAATTGGTATTTTGATAGATTTTTTGCTTGCTCTCTGCACCAATTTGGGTAGAGATAAACTTTTTACATGATGCATTGGTGTTTTTTCTTGATTTTGGTTTTGCTCTTGAAATAAATGTTATTTTATCTGTACATATTTTAAAGCCATTTTCTGATTTCTCATTAGGGATTCTGTAATATAACATTTTTTCTTTGTATTCTTCTGTTAAAATGTTCCAAAGAAGCATAGTATTCGACAAATAGTGAAGCATTGGAAATCACTGATGCACATTATTTGGTGTAATTAAAAACTTTGTATTTCTAATCAACTTTAACGTAACACAGATGCCCACTGCCTTTAGAACTGATCTTATTTCCCATGGATAGCTACTTATAATAGCACTCATCTTATTAAACAATCTTATTTTTGTGTATTTTATTTTAAGGAATGACTTATTGTAAGCAGGCAACAGGGTCAAGAACAAACACTGTTGACATGGCGGTAGCCTGAAGTAATGCTGGCTGATTAAACTGTGATCTCATTGTGCTTTTCTTCTGACACCAGGAAATGTGAACCTTAACTTTGATCCTGCCTGTCAAGGTGTCTTGCTTCTGCTTTTAACTTTATGTTGGTGGAGTTCTCCAAACAAATAATATTTATGTGCTATTTTTTTTTTCCTTTTTATTCTTCACCTCTCATGCAATAATGTTTTCTGTTATTTTCTTATTTCTTATTGGACACTATTCAGGCTTCAATCGCTGGTAAAATGTGTAATTTTCACAGGAAATGGTAGGAAGGAGTTCCCACAGACATGGTATCTAGGACACATATCGCAGCTCCCCATCATTGTTAGCATGACATCAGTCTTCACGTGAAAGGCACGTGTTCTGTGTTTCCATGCTTATCTCCTGCAGAGAAAGTGAATAGACAACAGGAGGACACCTCCGACATGGATACAGAGTTACTTCTATTACCAGTTAGTTACCTTTGAACAGAAGACTCCAAAAATGATAGGATTCCAATCATCTACTATCTGTCTGCTGGCACAGTGTTTGCAAAAGAGTTGTGAAAGAGTCAGCCGGATTAGGAGAGAGCTCGGTGGTCTAAGCATCTGACCAGCAAGAGCAAGGACCAGATTCAGTCTCAGTACTATGTAATGTGACAGCCCCATTCCAAACCAGCCACTGAAACTGAGAGTGGTGACACATGCCTGTAATCCTAGTGCTGGGGAGGATGAGACAGGAGGATTACTAAGAGTATCAGCTGCACAGTAAGATCCTGTGCCGAATGAATAGATAGATAGATATATAGATAGACATTAAAATTAAAAACAAAAGGACCAGCAATCTAATGAGGGTAGAATTAGTTCAGTAGTGACAGGCTCCACAAAGAGAAAACAGACCCCGCTGTGCATGGTGGCTCAAGCCTGCAATCTCAACACTCTTGGAGGCTGAGGCAGAAGGATCACCACTTGGAATCAAAATGTACAACTTTGTCAGTGTCAGCTATGTGGATGAGTCACAGCCATTGCTTGACCAATTTAATCTCTATGAAAGCCTGAAAGAATGTTTTCTCTCCATGTGACTCTCCTTAGGCACACTCTGCATCATGGATCACTTTCCTTTGTGGCCCCATAATCTCCTTGATCAGAAAATCTGGGACACAACTGAGCTACATGACTTTACAGTTCGCCTATGCCCTGAGTTCTCACTGACCTTGAAAAGCTAGGGCTGACACTGACAAAGGATCTACAAAGTGCGGTACAGGGTTTTGGGATAAGTTCTGAGGGGACTTGACTGACCTTGTAAGTTACAAAAGTTACATTTCTTGTTATATAGGTCTTGCTTTATCTTGGTCCTAACCATCCAGCAGAAAACTGTAGAAATGAGGTATGAAAAGTGAAGCCATACTAATATGCTGAGCTGTGGAAGGTTCAAGTCTTCAGATTCAGACATTGCTGGCCCTGTGGATAACCCACTACTATTGTGGACTACTAGAGTGTATTGGAATATTTTGCTGAAATCATGCACCTACAATATTTGGATGGCAATGGAATATCCATCTCTGACAAAACTAAACAAAAAAAGGTGATATTAATGAAGGACCATTTTGTATCTATATATACAACATAGTTAGGATAGATATACAGCTACTTTCTCTTAATTCAATGAGAAAAAAACATTTGTACTAATAGTGTTTGGACAGGATATCATGTCTGCGTCTTGTGTTATGAATGACTACTACAAAGACAACCATATGCAAGGTATTAATTGTTGTAACTCTCTTACCAATCGGACTTGAAGCTCTCTCACTGCAAATTTTTTCAATAATGTTAATTAAAAATGCACAACTTGCCACCTTAGCAGAATAGTAATACTCTGTATTAAAGTAAAACTAAGAAAGGAAGTGAGAATGCCACTCTGAATGAAGGTGCTAGATTCAATCTCTAGTACCACAATCAATCGATCAGTCAATTAATCAATCAATCAAATGAAATAAAGATACACCTATTTGGTGGGTGATAATTTACAAAAAGAAAAATTGATTTCTGTATTTTCAACCTAATTCATTTAACAGAGTATCAATGTACTGGGTTTATAGTGTACTAGAGTAAGATAGAGATAATTATATGCACACATACACAAAAATGGTAAATCTAATGCCAATAAATGAAATTCAAAAACAAATTAAAATTTTCATTTCTATACCATTCCATACAGGAGTGTGTGTGTGTGTGTGTGTCTCTCTCTCTCTGTGTATATGCTTTTGTGGCTATTAAAAATGTTCAGAAGAATATTTTTCTTTAAAAAATCAGGTCAACAGGAAGAATAGTTTGAGAAAACAGAAGCACTTGATAAATTTTTCTTTTCAGTTTTGCAATATAATTATTTGCAAACTATCAAGAAATGTGTTTATTAATTTTTTGTGTAAAATTTGCTGTTGGCAAAAATACAGAAGGCAACTACTAGATATAATCCATATACTCAGGTGAAGATGTTGTTGGCCTCCATGACTATCTCTCACAAAGCTATGTGTGTGTGTGTGTGTGTGTGTGTGTGTGAGATCAACATATTTACACACAACTAACATGTGTACATATATGTGTCTGGAATAGTGAGTTGGTAGAAGACTAAACTTTATTATTAAAGTATAATATCATTCACTAGCCCTTTAATAAGCAAGTGTGCCTCAAATATTCTTATACATAGCTCAAATCTGGCCTGGAGTTAAATAAATGTTACTTACTACAGTTACTAAAGTGGAAGACACTAGGGAAATAAACAAAAACCTTAAAAAGTCTACTGCCACAATAGGATAGATGAAAGCAAAACACATATCCTAGTGCATGATTTCAATTTAATTTATTCTTTATTATCTTCTACATGATAGTGAAAACATTCCATTCAATTTTCTTTTTCTTTTAGTATCAACAACATTGAAAACACACAATCTTTCCACTGGGGGAAATAAAAGGCTAAGTTTAAATAAATATCCATATACTGAGTTCTTTGATCTATGCGACACTGAGGATTCCAGAGGTGACTCAGGGATTAGTACTGTCATTTGTCATATTTTTCTCAAAGAATTCAAGGTTTTGGTGAAGGCAAACTTAGTCACCACATCCTTAACATGTGTTCTTTTGAAGAGCAGCTGGTCCACAGCTTTGTGAGATGAAAAACACAAGATTACTATGGGATCTAAGGCAAACCCAGGGGTGGCCCAACGGTCATCCTGCGTGTGTGTCAGCGGTGTGGGCGTCTGCAGTCTGCGGCACCCTCTGCACTGACAGTGAGCACCGGTGACCTACTGGGCTCAAGCAAGGGCTTCACCTGTGGCATAGATCCTGGAGCAGATTCACAACATTAAAGTTGAACTTTCAGGAAGTTTCTATTTAGGAAAGAAAATGTTTGTTACTTCCCTTAAAAACTTCTAGTACTTTGTGTTTGCAATCAGTGATACTCAGATTCATCTTGGGCAGTTTGTACCATGTGTTTCACATTAATAATCTATATTCAGGAAGCACATTTGGTGGCTGACACGTCACAGGCATGTAAAACTCACTAATTCTATTAAAGACTTAAGGAGTTCTTACAGATTAAAAATATTAGTGACTATGGCTCCTTTTTAATATCCCACAATAATCTTTGCCAATGTAGCATTTATGCAAATGTGTTACATTTGTCAACATAACAAAGGTCATCATTTAAATTTTGATAGTCATTTTTCATATAATACTGCAAACCGAATAATTACCACTTAGATTAAGCCCATCACCAAACATTTCTAAAAGTTAGTAGAAAAATAAACTGTCATGTTTTAAAATTAAAATGATTGGAAAATATCCTTTGGGTCACGTAATTCCAGTTCTTATTTTTCTCCCTTGTGTTTTCAAGTACAAAGCTGGCTCCCACCTCTGCTGGCTGCTCCTGTCCGGGGACACTGCTTCACGTGCGGCCCTGCAGTGGTGAACGCTAGGGTGCTCTCCAATGTAAGAAGGATCTACACATGAGGAAATTGCACAATAGTTTTTGTCTAATCGAAAATTGACTCCAATTAATATTTTCTCTAAGGCAAGAAGGGTATTCCACTGAGACAGGTACCTTCTTTCACTCAAAGGTAATTATCAAGCTCCAAGAATGATTGGTTTAATAAAATTTCTCATGATCATCTGCAAAGGATATGCAATATAAATCAAAAGACTGAACAATCCTATAAATATTACCAATGCATAAGTGCATGTCATGATGCAAACCATACCTACCTTCAGAATTACCTAAAACATATATATATCAGCTAAGAGTTTTAAAGACACATCAAACTATAGATTTAAAAAAAATTCCTTTTAGAAAATCATGTGTGTGAACACAATTTCTTAATCAATAAAGCACAGATTACCAATATATAACAATTAGAGATTGATTTATATGTAAATGTGTATATTCAAAAACAGCACACATAAAACTTCCCAAATTGTATTCTTTGTTAATGTAATTGGATCTGAAATTCTTTTCTATTTTGAATCACTGGAAGAAGCCTTTGACCTAGTGGGAGAGATACTAAAATAGATTCATATAAGGAGAGAAAAGAGAAGGGAATACTTTCTATTCATACTAATCCTGAAAACGTTCCAGGTCACTGACCCACACTGATAGGGTGTACATTAAACTCCACCTATCGTTTCATGATACATTTAATTTCTGGATACTAAATCTCAAAATGTTACAATTGTAACCTAATACATTGTTTTTTCATCTTTCAAGGGGAAATAAGATACCGTGCAATTCCAGCTCTTTGCACACAAAAATGGAAATATTAGAGGATGTATATGGCTTAATGTGTTCGATAATCTAAAATCTAAGTTAATGTTAAACTTCTACTGCTTAGCTTTCCTTAAAAATAAGAGAAAACAATGCATTTTATTTTTATGGGCTTAGGACACAGAGAAAAAAGTTCAGGATGTCAGAAACTGAAAGGTGGTTTTTAATTTGGTTTAAACTAAGTTCATTTTTCAAAATCGCTCTTTGTGCATCAGTCACTCTAGCTACATTCCTCTAATTTTTGTGTCTAATTTTTCAGGCCAAGCTGAATAAATGGCTTCATTGAGAAGAAATAATAATCTATATTCATTTATTAACTGAGGTTTTGTGAAATGAGAAAATGAATATTTCAAATCTTTTTAGGACTTTATTGAGTGCATTTTAAAAGATTAGTACTACCTCTTCAACAAACCCGACTTCTCAGCCCTGCTCTGGGGGGATCACATGAGTGTTTGACCTCTGTAAGATTTGAAGAAGAAAAACAAACTTCATAAAACTTAATCCATTAGTTGAAAGCTGGAAGGATGTTTTAATGCTTCTCCTAAGCGACCAAGTTCCATTACCTGAATCCCATCAACATAATCCTTTCTAAGTAAGAAAAGAATGAATCAAATGGAAAAGATTTGTAATTGAATTATCTTCCATCTCAAAGCCAATTAGAAACATTTTTATCGACACACCTAGATATAACCTTGACTCATTCTAATTAGTCCATCAGCTCAGATAGTAAGAAATTCAGGAAAATTGTTACAAGTTGTAAATTGAAAAGAGTTCATATAGTTGGTAGCACTACTCATAAATGAGTAAATTAGAAAGGTGGGAAGAAAAATGCATTTGTAATAAGATAGAGTGTTATGACATAAAATATTCCCATTAGTAAGGGGGGTGAGGAAGGTCATCCCACTGCACAGAAAGAATTACAGTTCTATTGCTGTCTATGTCACAGACTTTTCAGCTATTACCAGGGTTTAGCCAGTTGTTCTCATGGATGAAAAATAGCCATTGTGTACAGTTAAAGTGAATCCATCATCACAATGAAGATTTTTTTGGCATGATTTTCCAGAGAACAGATGATAGTAAAACCAAACATTGGGAGTAGTGGGATACAAGCATTTCACACTCATTTCTGAGTGGATAGAACATTATTAGATGGCAGCATCTACTTGAGGAGTGGAAGAGAATAGGAAAAAAGAGCGTGGATTATTCTGTATTTTGATGTTTTATACTAAGAAGGATAATATTTCTCCTCTTGCTTCTGTGTAAAGTCTTGATTTATCAACATGCTGAGTTTACCTGAAAAGTACTGTTACAGAATTATAAAATGATCTTTGATTGTAGGGGTCATTGTGTGAGTTTAGTTTTTGAAGTTTTAAATTTAATACTATCTATATAATCTATTTAATACTGTCTATATAATCTAACTTTCATTACTTAGCTTTCTGTTTTAAAAAGTAAGGTGTTAAAAATAAGTGCTTATTTCTTAAAGAGTAGAACTGTGGATAGAAGTTTTCTATCTTTAAATTAAAGATATAGTGGTTAGGGTAATAATATGCTAAGCCTAATTATAAAATTACTGGTGAAGGAAAAGTCTTTAATTTTTTTTTTTTTTGCTAAAGGTACTATAAGTCTTTCTTTTAATCTGATTATTTTGTAATTCCCCTTGTAGAGTTCAGTATAATATTTGTGCTTTTTTATTCCTTCTAGGAATATAAATGTGACAGGTTTTGAAGGCAGTCTGATCAATGAATTATTATTCCACCTGATCAGTAAGCACTTAATGCAGCACCTACCAAGTCCTAGATGCTGCAGATTTATTTTATTAAAAAGAAAAAAACACATGGAAACAGGATACCCACTGAAATCAAGCACTTACTAGATAACATACGTTTATGTCAACATTGAATGTGAGTAAAATACGACATAGAGACACTATCTAGACCACAAGATTATCTAACAAATGTTTGAACAGGAAGAGTGAATTTGGGACAATTTGGAACTTTTTTCTAATCTCTAAATAAATTTAGGACAGTGATATAATTCGGTGGCACAACATCTTCCTGGCATACACAAGGCCCTGAGTTCAATTCCTGGTACCAAAACTGAATGAATGAATGAATGAATTAATTAATTAATTAATAGATATTAGTCTATAGTTTAAAGATAATACAATTATTAGAATCGTCTTAACTATTAGACATTTAATTATAGAAATCAAAATAAAAGCCAATATTGAATGAACTATTTCAAATAAATCAAGTATTTACAATAGAAATAAAATACTTTCTTCTTACTAAACTATCTATGGCAACTTTTAGCTACAATAAAAGAACTAAATGTGGGAAGATACTTTTACTTTTATCAAAATATAGGATATATTTCCCTTGTGATATGAACATGAAAGAACCATTTAAAATATTGTGACAATTTTTAGGTAACATTTAGGGTCATCAAAAGAGACAGGAGCCGGGCGTGGTGGCGCATGCCTGTAATCCCAGCACTCGGGAGGCTGAGGCAGGAGGATTGTTGTGAGTTCGAGACCAGCCTGAGCTACAAAGTGAGCTCAAGGCCAGCCTGAACTGCATAGTGAGACCCTGTCTCAAAAAAAAAAAAAAAAAAAAGAGACAGGTACAGAACTAGAACATACTAGTTCTACTGTAAACATATTGCCTATAATTTCCATTTTTAATTGAGAAATGTTATTCTTGGCATAAGAATTTAACCCTTATGACACTTGATATTTTGTAAACTAATGAGTTATCTTAGTTAAAATAGTTAGCCAATTATTAACCCTGCCATTAAGTTTGTATCTTTAACAGGACAGCTTTCTAAGGTTATTAGTAGCCGGATTCATCATTCATGGGGCTACCATTTTTATTGGTTATGTGTGTAGGCCATAGGGCTCCATGTTAGCAATGCTTTACTATGTTCACATGTAGCAAGGGGTTAAGGGTAGGAATAATAGCATGCATGTTCTGATCACTCTGCAAATGTGCAACTGAAACGTTACACTTGTAGGTCCCTACCAGCTTTGGGCTACTCATTCACTCATAATCGTGTAAGAAATAAAATGTATTTTTATTGGGCCAAGTTTTAGCTAGATGTAAGTAAGTAAGTCATAAAGTCCTGGACTCATTCCTCAGGACTTTGATAACATATATACCAATTATAAAATAGGACTTCCTATTTTATTCCTGGAGAGAGGAAAAATACACAAATTTATATAAATCTGAAATATTGTTTTACAAACTAGAATGAAAACAGTGATATTTCAGAGTATATAAAATGAGAAATATAAGGATTTAATTTTTAATTTATGCTACAATTGCACTAAATTTAGGAATTTAAAAAGGATGAAAGTTTGCAACTACTTATGTAAAGGGGTAACAAATATAAGCAAAATGCTAAGAAACCATTTTGTCCTATAAATTTATTATGGGTTTATGTATTCATTGTTACTTATAATAATTATCTTAGATAATTTAAGAAACAAAATGCAAAGTATGTCAAATATGGCTAGCAAAAATTTCTTTTTGTGAATGCTAAGAAATGCACAGAGAAATTTCCTTATACATTTGTTAGTGACAAAGAAATGACTAAAATATTGTCAATTTCTTCCAAACTAAAGTCACTTCCACAATACTATTTGCTGAATATTCTTCAAAAAATGGTTTTAGTTTGTAAATGGTTGGGGCAAACATGGAGAAAAACACAAACATGGAGTCACATGTATTCTGATCTGTGGAACATTAATATACTATTATTATTTTCTCCACAGATCAAACATAGAGAACTAAAAGCTTCTTACTGCAAAATAACTTTACCTGGTGCTTAGATGTCATCTGTCTGCATCTGAGGCATTAAAAATAATATAATTCTTTCTGACCCCCCAAAAAACCCATCCTATTGGGAATTCTCTCATATTTCATGTTTTATCCTTAACAATAGTCTTTCTTTCTAAAACTGTTGAATTTTCTACATTTTTCCATTAGAGATAAGTTTTAACATGCTCAGTGTTTAAAATAAATACTTTTTAAAGAGAACAAATGTATTAGAAGACTTTCTTTTTTTTTGGAATTGTTTTATTTTTTAAAATTTATTTATTTGTATTTTAATTGAGTGAAAAATAAAAGCAAAAGCAAAGAGAGAAAATGACATAAACAGGGTAACATACAACGATACATATATTACAGATTTTCAAAAAATGGATGGCTAATTGTATAGATACACACACACATACACACACACTTATATATTTAAATAAAAAAATCTAACAGCAATGACTTTCTATTTGTATAGTTGTCTAGGACTTGTAAAATACTTCTGAAATAGCAATACTAGGATCCTGATTGGGATGCTGAATTGATTGATTATTCATTATTATTTCTGGTGTCTTCTAACTAATGATCATAATAAATAGCATGTGACACAGAGAGTTTTGGTTTTCATTCTTGCAGTTATTATAACTTATTTTACATTTCACGGAAAAGTTTTTTTTTTAGGTTAGTGAGGCATTTCCATTCAGAAACAACTATTGAAAATATCTAAATTTTATTTAATAAGCAGTGTTTCTTAAAATACACAATGTATTTGTAGAAACTGAAAAAAAATCCATAGTGAGGATACTTAGTTCAACTTTATTTTCATACTTCTAGTTTTGTTTGCTGAGGAGAACAATTGAATTATAACTTTGTTTTGATGGGGGGCATTGTGTTCATTTTTCTCTAAGCTTTCAGATGCCAGAGAAGGATTTCACACTGACTTTTTTTAGTTTTGTTTAGAATGCAAGTCCTGATTTCAGATGCAGTCAGAAAAGAGATGCACATAAATCTCTATGGCCAGAGAGGTAAGTAGATCATAAAAAGTTCACACACATCATAACCTTGCAATCGAACACAGAGATAAGGACAGTTACAGATTATTATGGCGTGCATAGCTTGATAATCTATGGTGAATCTTTGATAAATTTCCAATATAACAAATACAAAGACTCATTTCTTAAAAGAGACAAACCACAAAGGCATCCATTGGCCCCAAGATTTGAGTCACTAAGAAACTGAATAATTCAAAGTCGAACATTATGTGACATGCTTTAGATTGCTCTTACGAAAGGCACTGCAGAAATGTCACCCTGTTATAACTTACTGTATTTAAGAATTAACTGCAGCAGGACGGCCACAGAAGATGATTCTGTACCGGTGTGATCCCCTCTATTACCTACCAGCGGTTAATACAAGGTGCACTTAGCGAAGAGTCTATAAGACAAAGGAATAAACACATTACTGAAAGGAATGCATTTAATATCAAGATTTCTTTTGATAAATTTTAACAGACCCTCGTACTGTAGTATTTTCTCTTTCATAATAGGAGCTTTTCATTTAAATGATGCAATCAGTATGCCACAAGCAGGGGCTTTCTTTAGTGGGAGGAGTTAGCAGTTCCAACATTCAATTGACCTGTTTCCAAATAATCTACAGGAAAAAAATGAAGATTAAGTCTTCTAACAAGAGCAGTTTTCACAGCCTCGCGTACAAAGAGAAGGATTCGGTAAAAAGATGAGAGGGCAAGCCGCATTGTGCCGGCCCACTTAAATCTTATTTCCAATTCACTAAATGTGTTATTTGACTTGGCAAGTGAGCTAGTATGTGTATTGGATCAGCGGGGAGCCTAATCAAGGAGATGCCAAGTTTACTGCAGCCCCTCTGAGCTGCATTAGCCTCAACTAGTGACCTTAAGCAAAGTGGGTGGCTGAATCCGAAAGAGAATAGCATTAACTTTTGCTTGAAGTTCAGCCTGATGTGAAGTTTCCTTTTGTGCACTATTCCAAAAAAATAAAAAGAAAGGAAGAAAAAGAGAGAAAGAATAAGGGAAAAGGCAGAAAGCATTTAAGCGACTTGAATCTAGTCCGCTCAGCACCATCTTCACACGCAAAGCTTCATAGAAGCTTGCCTCCATTAATGCTGACACATGCGAAAGAAATGAAAAGCATTAACTCAGCGGAGGCGCTTGATTTTGCAGCTGCAGAACAATTCGCTCTGCAACTCAGGAACTCAGATGGGTTTTTCTTCCACCCAGATAAACTGCTAATTGGCTAATTGATACAAAAAGTAGTTTCAAATATTAAATAAACTGCAAATAAAGCAAAAAACAGGAACACTACATTCCAAGGAGGTGCCTGCACTCCAGAGTTTAGAGGAGCACTTCTAACTCACTATACAGTGAGCCATACTTTTTCAAAGACGGCATTTGCACTGCATCCAGCACCCATCTGGGTTGGAATTGCATTTGCAAGTGAACTCTTTAATTCTCTTTTATCACAAGCAAAATGAAAGTCTATGTAGTTTTAAAAGTTTTTAAATGACAAATTTAAGCAAAACATTCTTGAGTGTATTTGCTCTGAGTTTGTTTTCTGTTATACGCTTCAGATCATCTGTGTAAATTCATAGACTTCTTTTTTTTTTTTTTGTCTTTTTGAGACAGGGTCTCACTGTGCAGTTCAGGCTGGCCTTAAGCTCACTTTGTAGCTCAGGCTGGTCTCGAACTCACAACAATCCTCCTGCCTCAGCCTCCCTAGTGCTGGGATTACAGGCCTGCGCCACCACGCCCGGCTTCATAGACTTCTAATATCGCCAGGTTCTACATTGCTTAGAAGTACTTGAGAATTGATGATTAATTCCATGGTGTTGGATTAATTAATAAATCTGCAAAAATTTACTGTATGAGATCACTGGACAGTTAGGAAAGCTCAGGAAAATGTTTTGTAAGGGCTCTTTTATTTTATTTTATGCAGTTGATACAGGGTCTCACTATGCAGCTCAGACTCATATTTATCCTTCTGCTTTCAGCCTCCTCAGTGCTGGCATCACCGGTGTGTAGGTGTGTACCTCCACACCCAGACTCGGTAGCTGGCACAGCATGCTGGGGGGTCAGAGTCAGTGCAGCGTGTGGTGCCAGGGATCAAACCCAGGTCCCTGCACTTGCCTAAGTAGATGCCGAGTCTGCTGAGCTATCTCACCAGCCCTATAATAACTCTTGAGAATCCTTTCATTATATATTTTTTCTCTTTCCATAAAATAATATATGATGAATTTATTTTCCTCATGTTCATTTTCTAGACTTCGTTCCTCTTTCCCCAAACACCTGAAAAGCATCAGTGTGTTATGCAAGGCACAGAAGTCTCAATCAAGATCAACAAAGTAAAGCACTGATCCCACAGACTCATTTCCTTGGAGCCTAAGGAATAGGGCAAAAGTCTACAAAACTCTGACTTTTCCACTTAGCAAGATGCCGTAAGACACAGAAATATTCTAGAGGTGATTCTTCAAAAAGCCATAAAAACCAGCATTTCATTATCCTTCCAGTTAGCATATTGCTTTGGTGTCACATATATTTAGAAACTGTGGCTGAAATAATCTGAATAGTGTTTTCAAAAATAAGAATTTTAAATGACTTGCACTGGTCCTGCCTTTTTATCTCTGGGACTTCAAAACATTTTCCAAACATTAATTGCAATGGGGCCCTGATGAGGCTGGTATTATCATACCTATTTTCCAGAACAATAAGCAGGGAGCACAGGGCCCATTGTTTGCTTCGCCCCATACCCTTCAGAACTTGTTCAAGCTCTTAGTGCCCTTAAAAACCATTGGATCAGCTCCATGGGAGCACAGAGGAAAATGAGAAATGCGCTTTTGGAGATTTAAGGGATTTTTGTGAGGTTGGGAGCAAGTGAGCTGCATCTAAAAGGCAAAGCTAGAAATCTAAGATTCCTTCATCAGTGCTGGGATATATTTCCTCATTAAGATTATTCATGTAGAATATCAGACTTGCAGGGATCCACTGTGAAAAAAACAGAATCTGTTGCTGCACATTTTTAATAACTTATTTCATAAAAAGTCCCACTTTTATTTGAATAAAAAGAAATGACTGGATTTTCACAGGCAGCATGTGTAGGAGGAGAGCAGCAAGGGCTAGTGGTAAATTTCGACTCTGACTTTTTAACATTGTGAAAGAGATGCTAACAGCCTCATTTGTAGTACAGACTAAATTCAGCTCCCGTATCAGGTGGTGTAATAAAGCAGACCCACATCCAGCAGGTGAAATGATGGGTTAAAAGTCACACCAAACATGCTGCAAAGACCTGTGGGCATCCCAACCTTTTTTCTTTAATTGGGAGGAGAAGAGCTTTTGCTGCAGAGTAAGTCCCACAATGTAGGCCGGTAGCCCAACTGGGAAATACCCTTGATTTGAACAGTCTGCAGCAGTTCTATTCTGAACTCTTTATATAGAACCTCTTTCAATACTGGGACACATATTTTAAGGTAAAAGGGTATTTTACTAATTTTTTTTAATGAAGCTTTGACTGCAAGCTGTACTAGGAGTTGGCTATCATCAGCAGGTTCCTTTCCCTCCTGCTCTGCAGGAATGAGGGCATTTGCACAGCTGGTTACCAGCACAGTTCTTATTACTAACACCAATTATTGATTTTTAAAAGGCCTACACTATTAGTACCCTGCCACATCTCTTCACATACAATGTATGTTTTAAAAATTCCTTTTTAAAAGTATAAAATTGGAGTCCAGACTTTCTATCATTACTGTGCTTGCTCTTTACATTTTATCTTAAACCCTCACAGAAAAGCAAACTAGGAATCCTTTTTCTTTCTTTCTTTCTTTTTTTTTTTTTTTTTTTAAACTTCTGGGCTAATTTTGAAGCAGAGAGGATTTGCCCATGTGATCTCTTTTCTGGCAAAGATCATGACAGGAAAATGCTGGCGAGGAAAGGAAGAATAAAAGAACACAATTAAAGCACTGGGATTTTCTGTTCTCTTTCCCCTGCCTTTCTCTTCTGATATCCTAATCTGTGCCAAAGCCAATCACTGAAACGTACCTGGCTTCATTCCCCCGAGGACGCCTGCACCCTAACTTGGACTTTCCTTTGCATGCTGCAAGTTTACATCGAAGGCTACTTCTGTGCAGCCTGTCAAAGGATAAAACTGGCACTTCATCCACTCCCATCATTTGTAGATTTTTCAGATAAATTAGGAGTCAGTTAAAGAGAGTATTCCTGCTCAGCGATAGTTTGTAGTCCATTAGTTTACAAAGGGAATGGTTTGAAACAACAGAAATTGTGCCATGATTTGGAGTGTAAAATTCTTGGATTCAGGTGTCAGGAGAGTCAATTTCTCCAAGCGATAGGAGGGAGGAGGGCCTGCTCTACCTCACTCTCATAGCTTCTGCTAGCTCCTTTTGTCAATTGTTGGCATTTCCCGATTACAAGCGAGTGGCTAGCCATCTGTCTGTGCTCGCATTTGCTGCTGTCTGTGTCTGTGTCTGTTGTAAAGAACACAGCCATCAGGCTGAGGTGGCACTGCAAGGCCTCTCAGGGCAATATCTTGGTCTGTTCATTGCTGCGGCAGCGCCGATTCCAAGTAGAGCCCCAGTCACAGGACTAGGGGTTAAGTAATACATTGACGTCTTTGGGGGTATCCAATTGAAACCATGGCACTCACTTCTGTCAAATGACTTTTATACATCAGTTATTAGTAGCAAGTCAATATCCATACATTTGCAGAGAAAAAATAGACACTTGATTTAACTGCTCTCTATATTGGCAGTTTTTAGGTAATAGAGTTGAGTCTTGGTAAATGAAACATTTGATTTCCATGAGGATGTTAGAAATTCACAAGCCACAAGATCAAGTTCATTTAATCCTTTGGCTAACATGTCTAAAGAAATACCTGATACTCTATAACCTGATCAATATCTTTCAGTGACACCAATTCAATATAAGAAGCATTTTTTTGAGCAATACCTAAATACCAGACACATTATGATTACTGGGCAT
Organism: Ctenomys sociabilis; assembly: GCA_004027165.1. Lineage (NCBI taxonomy): Eukaryota > Metazoa > Chordata > Mammalia > Rodentia > Ctenomyidae > Ctenomys > Ctenomys sociabilis. Next base: position 72,736 of record PVKA01000332.1, on the reverse strand, counting down.
TAGAAACTCACAGATAAATAAGCAGTATATTTCCTGTCAATAGTGTAGTTAGGGTACTGAAGTAAAGGTTTTCAGTGAAAGTCAGGGGACACAATGAAAAAGCTATAGTTCTGAGAGAAGGAGAAGTGGGGTTTTGTCCTGGAAAATGCTGTATAGTTGTTGGGGAGGATTATAAGTTAAAGTCTTGTTTCTTCTTTGCAAAAGAAAAGACCTGGATGGTTTCACCAACCTATAAATTCACTTCAAGCTGGAGTTCAAACGAATGTTCACATTTTATATAGCTAAACATTTAAAATTATACAGTTGAATAATGGTAACAAAAGTGAATCCTACCCCCTTCCTTGCTGAATGTAACCTTTGAGGAAGAAAGTATTAAAGTGAGTCTATGATTAATTTTTATTGTTCTTAGATTCACAGAAATGCGAGAGTGATGGAAGGTGGTTATTGCCAACATTTAATTTTCTGTTGATGGGCTGCTGATACCTGAAAGGGTAATAAAGAGCATGCATGATTCACAAATGCTTGTTTATATTTTGTAAAGTTTATTTCTTTCACCTTTATTTTAGTAAAATCAAAGAAGAATTGCGTTGCTAAGCTTCAGGTTTGCACAGTGATTATGAAAATGTTCACTATCTGCCAACTTAACTTATAGTCCATCTCAGGTCATATTTGAATTAAATCTGTTTAATTAACTAACATTAATTTATATATCATTTTTTGCCAGAATATAAGGTCAAATTTGATATATGACTTTTTGAAGTAATAAAAGTAATCACCTGTATGCATGAATAGCAGAATGTAAAATATACATTTCTTTTCTTAAAAAAGAACATTTCCATTCTCTCTCTTTCTTGACTTTAAAATAGTAATGTCATTAAAATTTCTTCAAATTTCTAAGACAATAGAAACACCACAAGGCATGTCCTTGTGTGTATTTATTACAGTGCTTTATTTGATTTTGAAACATTATCCATTCTAACAGTTGTAAACCTAGCAAAATTAGCCCTATAAATATTTGGAAATGAAGCATTGAATAATATTTGGATACTTTTTTCTTCATGTTTCTTCTGCAGTTCTTGGCATAGTTGCAAATCCAGATTAAGGAGTCAATAAAATCTCCTTAATTTACGGTTTTTCCCTCAGTAGTTTTGGAAGAAAATGTAGCCAAGCTTGGTGGTCTGACCCTTTGAAATCTCAACAGGATATTAATTATAGGTAAACATCAATGTGAAATCATTAAAAACAATAAACGATTGTTATTCCCACCTGCTATGACTCAACGTGAAGGCCCACCCACAAAGACAAGTCTTTGGTCCATTCTTTGACTCAGTATTAAAATCTCAACCAGTGAATTTGCTATAGATAAGATAATGTGGAGACCTTAACAGAAAGTTAGACTTTATCATGAAGATTGGATGACCTTATGTGTAAGCTGGCATTGGAGAGTTGTGAAATATAAAATACCAGAAATTACAGGATCCAAATATATCCTACAGTTCATACATGAGCCTATTAAACAAAGGAGTATTAATAAATTTATTATGTAACTGAAGTAGCTTATGTGATTCCCAGATTCCTGAAATTTATCTGTACTTTAACATGCGGCTAAAACCTTTTTGTCATTCCAATCAGAAACTAACTACTAAGACTCCACGAGCCTATTGAACTCCAGCTTGTTAGATGCTAACTTCCACAAGACATTTGCTTTAAACACATACAAGATTATTATCACAAACATTGTTTTGTTTAAATGATAATCTCATTGAGCAGTTCTCTTTACATTCTATTTCCTGATTTATCAAAGACATAGTGGTATTGTTAAGGTTGGCCAAAAGGAAACTGTTTTTAAAACAAAATATTATTACTTTTGTTCTGATATTTTTCTTACAGCACAGCATATCACTTTAGTGCCCCTGATTAAGAGTGATGTCTGCCTCTAACTTTGACCTGTAATGAAAAGACTCTATGTCCCATGTATCTTTTCATTTACTTTTCAGTAAATGAAAAGTAGTCTATAAAGCTGGATTGCATTATATTTGAATCAAACCAGTATCTCTAGATAGCTTTGAGTGATTTATCAGGATGAGTTCACTAGATAGGGTAAAATATATTTTGGAATTTTTTTCTTTTCAAATATCAAAACACATTCCAATTTCTTCTAAGTTAGCATTGTACATTATTATTCCCTTACAAAATTGTATCAATTACATGTACCTGACTTCTACTATTCTGAACTTATGGTTTATTTTCTTCCTGTGACTTACCTGTTGCAATATTGAAATAAGATATTCTAAAAGTTTAAAATGCTTCCTTTAAGTAAATCTAGAGGGGAGTGGATAGTTCAAATAATGGTGCAACATTTAATTTGGTACAATTTTTATTTGGATAACCATAGGTTTACATGCAATGAAAATAAATGCAGAGATGCAAGATATGTTTTACCTGAATTCTTATCCTTTTGCTTTCTTTTCTTTTTCTTTCATTCTTTCTTTTCTCTTCGTGTGTGTGTGTGTGTGTGTGTGTGTGTGTGTGTGTGTGTGTGTGTGTGTGTGTGATGAGAGATTATAGGCCCCTGGTTATAGAGTACACACCCTGCTGCTTCTTGCCCCCATTCCTATGTAAATGACAAATCAGACTATGGAGTATAACCAAAATTACTCTTGTCCACACAATCTTCCAGTTTTCTCTGGCTTGAGGAGTCTTGCATGCATTCACTAACATGTGTTCCATATACTTTGATTAATATTAAATTTTATCATGTGTATTTTCAGATGCTTTTGAATAAATTCTAAATAATTCATCTCAAGAAACATAAAAATAGTATACCAAGATAGGTTTTCTTGGGATTCTAATCAGTAGATACATTATGTTTGTGAAGATTAACTAAATGATAAGAGTTGAAAATCAGTACTGATACATTTTTCTCATAAATTCATAGCACAATTTTTAATCAGAGGTTCACAAAGAGGTTAAAGAACATGAATCCATTCTCACGATTTGGGGCATCAGCTCATTAAAAGCAACAGTGCTGACTTCCAGCTTGAAAAAGGCCCTGTCTCAAACATGCGATGATTTCACTTTCAAATTTCTTTTATCTCCACTGCTCCTGCTCCAACAAATACAAGAGATTCAGATATAATAAGAAGACTAATGAGCAATGCAGATGATTACAAAAATGTTAGAATACTTCCCAAGGCATAATGACATTTTTTTTCCAAATTAAGAAAAAAACAGTAAGTTTCCCTTGTTAGAGTCTTATTGCCTGAATATGACCTCCATTGAAACCAGATATTCAACTTTTGAGCTAGTCTATGAATAAAGTATTTTCTGAGTCGGACTTCTTGGCTTATAAGGGAAGTTTTATTAACTTTAGCAAAAACTATGTATGTGCTGCAGGATTACAACCTTAAGATAAAATGTGCCGAAATGGGTCATTTGAAATCACCGCCTCATTGCAGCTGAGAGCTGGCATTTTGCTGATCAGCTCTCCATGTACTCTTGGGTACTTTCTCTATAAAGTGGTTACAGTCCGGCCTTGCGATGTTATAGCTGGATGCACTATATGAAACAGCCATTTTCTAGTAAGTACCTCGCTGGCTTCAGAGTCACACTGCAGAGCCTCTTTCATCAGTCAGTTTTGAAATAGCTCTGGGTGCAATGTATCACACTGTTCAAAACAGGCCTTGTGCAGTGTTCATAGGAGTGGTGACAGAAATCAGGAAAGAAGTGCTGCCCAATGCCTTGCCACAGTTTACAGAGCAAATAAAACAAGAAAGTGCATGATCTAACCTGCAAACTGAGACACGTGCAAGTCTCTACACAAAATTGTGTAAGGAGCAACACCCCCAGGGGCCCAGCATGTAATTCAGAGCTCTTTGAAACTCTTTTCCACTCTGCGTTTGAAGATTGATATTTTACAAGGTGTATCAGCCTTCGGGGAATAGCAATTTCCTCTCTTCTCTACCACAACCCAAATGGAACTTCTTAAACTGTTTATCTTTGATCAAAAATATATCACTTAGCACACCAAGTAAACAGCCTATTTGGCATAACAGTTACTGCTCTCTGTGGTTGTATTTAGTGTGTGTGTGTGTGTGTATGTGTGTGTTTTCACATTTGTAGGCAATCTGTAATAGGGCCAATGACTCTAGTATTTCTTTTATATTTTTTTAATGATTTCAGATTGAAATATGATCTGGTCTTTAATGCAATGGATAAACTGCTCCACTGCCAGTAAGTTTACCCAACTTCCTTACTCAACAACCATGCAAATTTAAGCAACAACCACAACCCACACACATAATGCAGGAAACAACTCTGAAACATATGTTATACTTCTGTGGGCACGTGGTTACTTAAGAGAGACAACTCCCACTTCACTGAAACCCCAGGAATATTTCATCAAGACAATGCAAAATCTGGAAATACTGATAGGAATTAAAAGCACTCAATTACAAAGGATGTTGTTTCTTTGAACAATTTGATGGTAGTTATTTAATAATCAACATTATTTAAAATATGAAAATGAATGCAGAGTAAATAAAATACTACTCAGTTTCCTTTCCAGGTGTTAAAGAAAATTCCTTTCAACTTTACATATATTTTCAGTCTACTGCCCTTTCAGTCAACAGCTTTGTTGTCTTTGTCTTATTCTAACTTGAATATAATCTATCTACTATAACTACCAGCACTCATTGGTTGCTACCTTTCAGTTCCGTTCACTATTGACATTAGAAAATTTCTCTCTCTCTCTCTGAATTTTGTGCTTTCCATGCACGTGCTACCACTGAACTACATCCACTGACCAAGAGGTCATGACTTTGTATCTATTACCTGTTTATCTTTTCTGTTGTGAAATGTCTCTCTGGAGGTTGTAGTATTTGTGTAGTTGTTCTTTATTATTTTAATTATCTTTTTGGAATTAAAATGCATGCTACATTTGCAATTGACCTTAAGAGTTAGAAGTTATTAGTTCTCTTTTTTTCTCTATATTTCACATACATCCATAGCACATCAAATAAGTATGGATAGTTTGAGTTTAGAGAAAATGACCTTACTTACATATTTGACATTATTCATTGTATATTATGTTATTCCAGCTATGATTTTTGGTTGCTCTAATTTCTTTTAAAGAGAATGAAATAATACCATGGTTGATGAAAGACAAAATAGTACCTGTTTTGTTTTAAGATATCCATTTTAATCAATAATATAAAATAAAATATTTTATTTAGCCCTTTTGTTACCTCGGTGTTTAGCTAAAGTATCACCAGGCTGCTGAATCTCTCAGGAAGGACTCAAGCTTCCAAATCTCCTGTCTCAGCCTCCAAGATGCCGGGTTATAGAAGTGCATCACCATGCCCGGCTAAAATCCCAAAGCACATATTTATAGCACTTCGTGAAGTTTCATATGGACTCATCTCTGCCTTCTGCTTGTGTCTTTGTCAGGAGTGCCGTGCCAGAAATTCTGTGGAAGAAATTCAGAATGCTCCAGAGCATCCTTGACATGTTTGTTAGAAGATGAAAAAGTTCATGAATGGGACCAGGGCTTTTATTTTTACTCCTTATTCATCACTGTGTGCTCAAAACCTAACATTTAGTATATGCAAATGGACCTTTGCAATCATGTACATATTTCTGATCGTTCCACTTCTCCTGAAGGCCTAGTGTGACTCGATGTAATATTCAGTGTCTCCTGATGGGAAGTGGGTGGGAGTCACACCCATCTTCCTCCACAGGCGAAGTCCTGCTTCCTTTCTGCCAGGGCACTCCACATGGTCTCCCTGTCAGCGCAGAACAAGTGGGTGAAAGATGAGACAAAATCGAAGATCAGATGATTTGTCTTATGAAGATGTTAAGTGTGGCTTTTAAAAGCCAAATGAAACATATATTGGGACCAATATGAAAATTAATACTCATTTTTTTTATTTCAAAGAGAAAAAATAGCAATAAAACAGTTTCAAATCAGCGTAGCAGGAGAGTTACGATAATTCTCATTGTTTTTAAGTTTATCTCATTTCATCTAAGCATGTATTATTGTACTTTGAGGTGCAGTAGTTAAATTACAGAATTTTAAGTTTCTGAAAATGATATAAACGATAATGGATTACAAAGGAAAATGAAACCATCTCTATGTATTACATTCAAACTTGTAAAAGAACATAAATAAAAACCAAAGGTATATTTTTCTTTTTTTTTTCAAACATATTTTTCATTGTTTCCAAATGTAAAGCAAAAGTTGAATGAAATTAAAGGAATCCATGTTCATGAACAAAATCTGGCCACGCTCTGTTATGTTCCATAATGTTTAAGAAGTTGACAGAACAGATTGATGAAGAGCAATTGTACAATACAATAATAATAATAATGTAGGTTTTAAGAAAATAATTTTGTATAATAAAAACACAATTCCATCAGAGTCCAATTTTCATATTTTATCCTACTCTTTATGATTTCAAAAATTAAAATAGAATACCTGTCATTCCATAAACTCTAGGTGAGAGAAATTGCACAATAAAATATACCTGAAATATTTCAAACCTGAAATGCAGTGATCTCTAAGAGGAGTTTTTAGGTAGAAGCCTTATAAAAATCTCTATTACTCAGGAAATGTATTGCTCTCTCCATTTGTCTTTCACAAGCTTCCATATGAAAGGATATACATTTAAAGGTCTGCATTAAAATGACAGTCTTTGAATACTCCTCTATTCCATAGACATACATGTAAAATTAGCTTTGTGTAACATAAAAAAAAAGATATTATGACAAAATGTGCATTGTTCTTGATCAACCAAGACTGTACTGTAAAAACTACCTTTTGCCGAAAAGTAGAACTTCTAGCTCCTTTGCTGTCCATGGACTGACTATTTGTGCACTGATAGTTAACCATTGATGGGCACAAGAAGGCCATGGAGTTGTGAAATGGGCTTTTCTTCTCCTGTTCACTCCCTTGCCATGTGGCTCTGTTTTATTTTGAGAAGTAGCTTAGAAATACATGCAAAAGCCTCAAAAGTATCTGATTTGAACTTGATTTTCAGATGACAGCTATTAAGATTCCCTTCCTGATATGTATCAGGGACCACGGTATGTTTGAATCCATTTATTATTTCTATGTAGCCCTCTCAGATAAATTCCATATCAGGAAAAAAAAAAAAAAACAACTAGATTCTTGAGCATGCTTCTGCCATACAGGATTTTACATCTTTCTTAAATATTATTCGTTTATGGTTATTTCTACCAGAGAATAAATATTCCTATGTATCAAATATTTATGTACATGGATTATCATTATCCCTCTTTTCCATATGATAAAATGAAGTTCAGGAATGTTATCCAAATTCCTCGGAGCAGCCTGCTGGAAGGTTTTGGAGTCTGAGCACAGAACTAGTCTGTCAGCTTTCAAGACAGATACGCTACTGAATATGATACACTGACCCTTTTGGCACTGCTACCTTATCTCAAATTATAAATCATATAAAAAGTTAGCTATGGCAGATAAAATTCGAAATGTCTTGATTTTGACTTTCATTTTTTTGGTGTAGCTTGTTCAAAACTTTGTCTTGCAATTTACATACAGTTTCTTCTGTACTGATAGCCTTCTACTACATAGAAATAAAAAGGAAAGCCTGAATCAATATAAAAGGACACATATCCTCATATTTTACAACCAATCAAACAGGTAAATCAAGTAATTAAACTATGAACTTTGTCTATTTTCAAATATTATTTGAATTTAGAAAATGTGTAAAGATATTAAAGTATTCATTAAAATATAGTATACTTAAAGTGTAAATAGTAGTTGATTTTCAAAGTAAGTTGGTAAGTACAATAATTTTAGAATAAAGTATTCATCCTAGAACTTATAAGAATGGCAGAGTGGAAATGAGAATGATTTTCAATGTGCTTTCCGGTTTTAGGGATAGCTACACCACATGACTGTAGCAGAGGACCGACTGAGATTTCCGAGGCAGCTGCCTAACCCTTCCCCTAGCTGACACCAAACTGTGATGGCTAACATTGCTGAAAAATAGAGACAAAGAGAATCATAAGAAAAAAGACATTCAAAGCAGGATAAGAGGGTCTGGCGGTTAGCTGAGCTGTTTAAGCACCTGCTCATGCAAACACAGTCAGGCGCAGGTCACCGCGGTTTGATCCCCAGCTCCACATGCCTTAGCAGTCCTGCCCTTAAGGCAGCCTGAGCCAGCCAAAGAATAAAATATATATCCTTTTCAACTTTCAGGGCTGCTCAAATTGCTCAGTGGATTAAAGCACCCACATGTTGGGGCAGCAGCCCAGGGTTCATTCCCCGGGCCTGCCCTGCTGGCCCCACCCCCAGGATACCCTGAGACAGTAATTAAGACTGGGCATGGTGGCACACGCCTGTAATCCCAGCTCTTAGGAGGCTGTAAACAGGCAAATCACTAGGAGTGTGATGTACATAGTGAGACCCTGAACACCCTGGAGACCCTTCCCTAAAATACAAAAAATAAAAATGCAAAAATTAAAAAGGACAAAAATCGCCACTAGTAGATATAATAATGTGGATAAGAACTTCAATGAAACCTTGACTCAATTTTTTTAGTAAAATAAGTAAATTTGTGTACTTGTTGTCATTAACAAAATAAATTTTCAGAAAGCTGTTCAGTGTAGGGAAGACAATACGAAGAGGCCTGGAATTGCTAGCTAGAGCATTAGCTCTTCAGCAAGAGGGACTTTGTGAAGACTTTTCGTGGATGCGTCTGAAGGATCTGAACCAGAACAGGACTGTAGGTGGTGCTCAATAAATATTTTCCATTTAAATTAATTGTCATATCATCTTTAACGTGTATTTTGAGGCCAATAAAGAAAATGAGGAAAAACTTAGATTATAGTCTTTGTTAGTATGTAACAATTCATATGAAGAATTCTAACTTATTTAGACTTTTAGTACCACAGATATGAAGGAAATCTTACAAAGTGAGATCTTGTATGGCTTCGAGAAAGGAAGCAGGGACCAGGCTACCTCATTAGGGAGCTGGTCCACCACGTACTGACTCTGAGATTCTGTGAACAGCAAACTGTGTGTCTAAGAATTCTTCTCTACAAAATTTAGATGTTAAAGTGTATATATATGTATATATATACATATATATATATATATATATATATTACAATGCATATAAATCAGATATGTGTTCATTGATTCCAAGTTGTAGTATCTATGTATAAAAAGTCTCACTGTTACTGTGCAAAGCATTTTGAAAGCTTAACTGTCTTAAAAATACTCTCAGCACCTTCACTGTTGTGATTGAAATATATATTTTAGTCGTTCTTGTGTGGTACATACCAGATAAAGGTAGGTATCAAATTACCAGCAATTACCAGCTACCTTCAGATGCATTTAAAAGGACATCTAGACAGATAAAAAACAGAAGTTAAAAGAGAATAACAGCAACATTTTACTGAGCATGTGCTGCTTCTCAAAGAATGTGCTAGTGTTCCAGTGAGCGGTGAGTTTGGAGATGGCTTCGGAGTCACAAGGAGGACATCCCAGAGGACAAGGACAACCCTGAGGCGAGCGGGCCCCAAGCACACAGCCAGAGATGGATGCGAAGCAGTGTGTGGTAATGAGAAGCCAAGGCTCTTAGCCATGAGGTGCAGCGCCAGAGGGCTTCCTGGGGTATTCAGCACACGCAGCTCTGAGGCTGCAGACGTCTGAGGCTGGGTTCGTTCTCTGTACTACATGGGTGCCCAAGCTAGTGTTTACTTGCAGAAGCTTTTTTCAGAACTGGGGACAATTTAGTGGGGTTCAATGAATTTATTGGAAGATGGGAACTCAGGGCCTGTTAGTCCCTGGGGTTGACTTCCTGGATGCAGCAACCTAGAGTACCCACCTGTCAGAAGAGCCCAGGTTGTAGGGTCTCTGTCTTGAACTTAATGTTTTTATCTTTTAGATCATTCATGTGAGAAAATTCCAGTGGGCAACAAAGCAAGTAAGGGAGGCTCCATGCCCCTGAGGCTCGCTGCTTCCACCAGTGGAGTCTTAGACCCACAGTCAGAACTGCCACGTTGCCTCCTGCAGGGTACTTGGCTGCCCAGGCAGGAGCATGGCAGCCCACAACACTGGCTGTTAGGACATCCGGCCTTCCACGTGCTGCCATCACACTGCATGGAAGCTGCAGTCCTGAGGGAACCCTGATTTCTTGCCACCGATGGGGCAGCAGGTGAGAGTGAGGGGCAGATAGACTTTTCTGCTCTGCTTTCAGGGCAAAGCATCAGCCATCCCAGGAGCCAGGGTGACAAGCAGGATGGAGTCCTGGGAATCTGTGAGGGTTTTCACCCACTCCTGATATGCCACTTTCTGGGGACCGCAGCATGAAAGGATTAGGGAAAAGCTGTGAAAGAAAGATGTATGTTTAAGTGTAGAGAACAGCTTTCTGCTCTTGCAACAAGATATCCCGTATCTTTAATTTTGACAAGTAAGTGTGTGTTTTTGTTAACAAATAACATGTGAGTCCAGAACTAATGCATATATCGCCAGTGCTGGGATTGCAGGTGTAGTCCACTATCCCCAGACTCTGGGGTGGGGCTGGCATAGCATGTGGTGCCGGGGATTGAACTGCGGTCCTTGCTCTTGCCTAAGCAGGTGCTTTAGTCCATTGTGCTGTCTCTCTGGCCTTTGATATTTGTTTATTGAAGAATTTTCCTGAGGGCTGGGCGTGCAGCTCAGTGGCACAGTGCTTGTGTTGCTTGCATGAGTCTCTGGTTTGAGCCGCAGGACTGCCAAAATAAGATTCCTGGTTCTGTAGCACATGTTAAGAGCTCAGCAAAGGACCACCAAGAGGATGTGTGCTCCTCTAGGCTTTGATGCATTACACATTGCTTTGAGTTTTGCAAAGCCAGTAAAAATACTGCTCATAACTTTGTAAATTACTAGACTGATGCTTTCCCCATCCTCTCTCTTAAGGAGGGTTTGGCTGGAAATAGTTCTATTACTAGAAACACTTAAAGCAAGAACACCATCCTGAGACCTGAAACATGATTTATTCAGCCAATGTCATAAACACAGGAATAGCTTCCTGGCTTTGTTGGCTTAATACCATCTCCTCCCCTCATTTCTAACAAGGGCTATAGTTTTTAATACTTGCAATAGTGCCTTGGAAATCTGATCTAACAAAGAATATCACATGTAAATGAAGGTTTGAGATAGGACAGGTAATCCTCATGGGACAGAAGAAGATGATTTTTGGATCTGAGTCCATAACCTAGTCCCCAGGCAGACTGAGGTATGACCCTTTGTCCTAGCCTCCCTTGCTAACAATGTGTGGAATGTGTGGCTCACATTTCATGCTTACTGGGTGAGCAAGGGCCATGTTTCCAAGGAAGGCAGGGAGGCATGATGTCTTCAAAGACAACCCATGTCTTAGGCTGGAAGCTGATCCCCTAAAGCACGAAGAAAGGTCTCCAGAAACATCGTGGTCACAACCTACTAGAAAGTTACCAGCCTAGGACCTTCCCCTGCAGCCACAAAAGCTCCTTGCGGTCTTCACCAATGGGCAAGTCTAATCTCAGGGATAGGCACTATCGAGTTCCTTCAGCTAGAATTCTTTCTCCATCTTTATTTCTGAGCTTCCATTAAGTCTTTGGCCTCTGATCACTTACCACTAGCTCAGTTTTAATTTCCATAATCACTGCTTCCCATGACAACTTCCTTTTTGTGTCCTGTAGGAAAGTGACAATTCTGAGGTGTGTAGTAAGTTGAATGGAAAAAAATCCTACCGCTGAGACCTCTGACCAAACAGTAACATATTCAACCCAGTGAGCATGAAATGAGACCAAAAACATCTCCTAAAAGGGGTAATAGAGGTAGACACTTAGGCCTTTGCCTATGACCCACTAAACATAATGACATCTGTTTTTCTCTGACTTCTCTGATGATAACTCCTGATTCATCAGCTTGATTGTATGAATAAGCACCTAGCAGATTCCTGCAGTACGCTTTGCAATGTGTCTGGGTAGATCCTGGAGGTGGCCTTCAGGTCTCTCTCTGGTCCCTGGTCCTCTCCTCTTTCATTTTCTTCCCATCACCTGCTTCCTTGTTGCCAGTAGGTAAGAATGTTTGCCTTTCTGCCCCTGAGTTTCTGCTTTGGAGTCAGAAATGTATGGACATCTTCCCTTGAAAAGATAAGACAAATTGAAATTCTCCTCTTTTAAATTGACTGTCAGGCATTGTGGCACAGAGCTCTGGAAAGTGTGTGCGCCACCCTTTCAGCCTATGTGAGTCATGGACTCTCCTTTTTTCTACTATTATCCCACAAGGCTTGCTCTGCCCCAGCAGCAGAGGCTCTTTGATTTCATGTAAGACAAAAACAACCACATATGCAACTCTTACACTAGAAAGAAAGTCCCCTAAATCATTGGGAGGATATCTCATTAAAAATAAACAGTGCTCATGATTCAATGGAAAGGGACCAGCTGCTGTCCCCATACCCCGTGGTTCCAGGAAAGCCACATCTGTCAATGTGGATGTCCACTCTGAGTCATCCCATTCAATGGTGGCTCTCCTCCTCTGCTCTTCTTGTCACCTACAGACCCTGGTCTCTTCTCAATAAATTTTTGCTTGTAAAATTCATGCCATTGCTTCAGTTTTAAATTCCCATGATCCCTAAAACAAGTTGCCACATGTGCTCTCTGTCAAAAGCATGTCATTTCTTTAATGGCTAGAGAGCTAGGTTTCTCCTACAGTCAGGGCAATCTAGAAAATGTCTTGATTTCATACTTAAAGTGTACCAATAATATTTTATTCTATGTTAAATATACAGTGTCTGAGAAATATATATACACATCAGGGAAATAATATCTTGTATAAGCATTTAATACTAAATTTACTGAGACAGCATGAGATTAATACAACTTCCCTTTGGCCTCTACAATTACAAGAGGTGCTCAGATTGGTGGCCTTGAGCCTCCAGACATTTATTAGCACAGCACTCTGCTGAAGTATGTGTTCATTTATTTTTTGGTGGACTCTGTATAAACCAAAGTCTTTATTTATTATAATGAATTAATCTAATAAAACTTGATTCAGGGAAGTTTTACAATTTTATATCACAACTTTGTGCTCTCTTCTTCAGCAGTCACGATTGTCTTGAACTAAAAGCAAATCCAAATGGTGCTATCAGTACCAGGGGTCAAGGAGGTACTCCAAGTGACAGATTGGGGGCCTCAGTTTATCCAGCCTATGGAATGTTTGCCAAAAAGTCTCAGAAAATGAATCCTCAGGAGTTGTTAGGAAGAGGCTCAGAAGAGAAAAATATGCACTCTGGGGGAATTCAGACTCTCAGAGAGGGCGCCTCATTCTATTCCATACCTGGATGTATTTTTATGTTTTGGGGTGGAAACATTCACAGTTTGTGAATCTACAGAAAAGTAAGATTTACAGGTAAAAGGTGATAACTTTCTTCAGATGAAGGGTGAGGACCCCTTGAGGAGTGGAGGACCCATTTTCTAGGTGAACAGCATGGCCTATTCCCAGGTGGAATCTATTTTTAGAGAGACTTGCTGATACATGCCTATGAGCTTGGAGTCCCTTGAATTCAAGGAAGCCTGAACTATATAGCCAGACACTGTCTCCAACACACTGACTGCAGGAAAAGGAAAAAAAAAAAACCCTTTTTACAAGAGAAAACCAAGTGTAAGCCCATCTACTGTTTTTTTAAGACTTAAAGATTTAGGAGATTTTTCTTAAAAGGGAAAAATGGCGTTGCAACCTTGGATGTGTTTGAAGCTGCAGTTTTTCTTAAAAGTATAATTTTCAAATTATAATTCTCTACATTGCTTTCCCATCCATGTTTATTTCCTGTATTCTACTTCAGAACTAAATACTTTATAGAAAAACTAGAAAATAAAATTATATGAAATAGTTTTTTTTCTTATTTTTCATCAATGTAACTCTATAGTGTTCTACTAATTGGTGGGAAAATACTAGCCCATAGTTCAAATTCAGGTTGTCACCAGGTTTTGTATGGTTTATAATCAAAGGATCACTTTTATATTTGAAAAGATTAATGAAAGAATATTTGGTGCCTTGTAAAAACAAAAGTCTAGCCAGGCGTGGTGGCGCATGCCTGTAATCCCAGCACTTGGGAGGCTGAGGCAGGAGCATTGCTGTGAGTTCGAGACCAGCCTGAGCTACAAAGCGAGTTTAAGGCAAGCCTGAAATGCATAGTGAGACCCTGTCTCGAAAAGACAAAAAAAAAAAGTCTAATCACAGCAACAGTTTTATGTGAACACCGAAAGCTCATATGTTTACAGAAATTTCTTTGGCTGGTTTTGCACAACTTCAGAGTAGAATAGCTGTGACAGGAACTGCAGCTCCACACAGTCTAGAATATTTGCTCTTTGGTGTCCCTTGCAGGAGAAATTGGCCAGTCTCCTACCACATTCATGCCCTGAGCCTCCTGAAAAGCAAAAGGATGAGAGAGAATGGATGCAACAGACAGTAACCAGAGTCCGCTAGACTTACACATCACAGCAACTTGCCTTTGTTCATTTGGGCACTTTAATTTTAATTAAAAGGTAAAAATACTTTCAAAATAATCATAGCACCAGGAAAGCAAGAGGGAAATTGAAAATTTGTAACATAGGGAAGAAGATTCCGCAAGCACTGTAAATTATGTCATTGCATTTTCAATGAGGTTTACATATCAACTAAATGGAAATTTCATTATAAATCTGACTTGTCATATTTTAAAAAATCATTGTTTTTGAACAATAAACAGATTTTTAAAAACTTTGTAATATTACCAGCTTTAAAAATAAGATTAAAAAAAATCAGAGACCTTAAAGGCATATTTGCTGTCCACTTACTGAAATATTTAAATTTGATGCCAATTTCTTAGCTAATAGGAAAATGGTTTCCAGGTTAACAGATTTCAAGATGTTTGAACACCCACTGGGATAATTTTTTCCCACCAGTATGTAAACAGGAAGTTAATTTTAAAAAATAGAAAGATTAAGCAACAAGTTTCCATTGTACATAACAGGTTTATTAAATTCAAAAATTGCATACAGACCCTGTTGAGTTCCAGTCTCACATAGGCCTTGGTATTGGATCCATTTTACAAATACAAAAGTTTACGAGATAGCCCAGCAGACTGACATATGAAAAGCACATTTCTTTGCTCAAAGGACAGACATTAGATAGTGTGTCATTTGTGTCCTCTTTTGTTATCATTAGACTTAAATTTTAGTCACAAAGTATAATTTATATTTGGCCAAAAATTTGTTAATATATATACATGTTTTACAAAAATAATTTTTATATACATGTGTTTTCCATAAAAATAAGAACTTTTTCTTTCTTACTTTTCTACCTGATTTCTATCAATTCCTCCTAGTTAGCAAAACTGATACTACTTACACTAGTTCTGAGTTGGAAAATACTTGTGAATTTATGTAAATATAGGCGATCTTCACTTATTTGGTTTTCTTGTACTAAAATGAAAAGGAAAAACAATATGCTTAATGAGTGAACAATCTTTCGAAAGTACCATTTATATGAGAATGTAGGATTATTCCAGCAGCCAAAACAGCCATATTCTGTTTCCTTTTACCAGGCTTTACACAGCCCAAGCTCAAAACCCACAGTTCTTTGAAAGAACTAATGGCTCTGTGCTAACATCTCACCTCCAGTTTAGAAAGCAAAGAAGTTGATCTTCTGTTGTAATATTTTTCTGATGGAAATAATTAGAAATTTAAATTTTCAAATGAGTATATTGATTATATTTTTATTTTCTTTCTAACTATTTATGTGAGAAATATAGAACTGCACAAAGTTGATTGGGGGGAAACAGGTACTGTCCTTGTTACAGAAGCATAAATGAAGTTAAAAGTTCTAAATTTACAGTTTGAAGTAGAGCATTGAATAGCTTTCGAAATCAGTAACAATTCTTTTTTTTAATTGAAAAACAAGTAGCAACGAGACAATTTCAAATGAAATTAACAGGATAGATTCAATAATTAATACATTACAAATTGTTTTTGTAATGGTTTGTTATCGTAAGGTACATACATGTTATTTTACTTACAGACACTATTATGGCAGATATCTCTAATCAATGAATTATGAGAATGTAGCTGTACATTTATCTTATTTTAAAAGCAGAATTATAGCAGTTTCAATAATTAATACTTTCTACCTTGTAATCTTCCGAGGGGTTGTCCATAGTACTAGAAACGAACGTAATATCCTGTCCAGCGACTATCAGTGCAAATCTTGCCTCTCATAGAATTATGCAGAAGCACTGCATATTTATCCTAACTACTGTTTATAAAAACACATCATGGTTCTTCCTTTGTATCCCCTTTTTTTGTCTAGACTGTCAAAGATGGGTACTTCATTGTCATTAAACAATTGTAGGTGTCTGAACTTGGGGAAACAATCAAACACAGTCTAGCATTCCACAATAATAGTGAGTTAACTGAAGAAGTTGTTGACTGTAGCCATTTACAGCTCAGATTATTATTATGGCCCCACGTTATATACCTAATTTTTATACTTTTCTGCTGGATGATTAAGACTGAGATAAAATAAGACCTAAATAACAAAAGATGTAGCTTCTGTATCTGATGAGGTCAGTCAAGTCCCCTCAGGGTTTATCTTGTAATCCTGTACCTCACTCTGTAGATCCTTTGTCTGTGTCAGCCATGTGGATGAGTCATGACCATTGCTTGACCAGGTTGCTCTCTGTGGGAGCCTGAGAGAAAGTTTTCTCTCCACGTGACTCTCCCCAGGCACACTAGAGATCATCAATCTCTTTTCTTTGTGGCTCCATAATCTCTGTAATGAGAAAATTTGGGGCAGAACTGAGTTTCATGATGTAACAGTATAGCTTCACCTATTCCCTGAGTCTTCACTGACATTAAAAGGCTAGGGCCAAAATATTGGTTGACTTTGTGGCCCTTCTATTTCCAATTTTTGATCGGTGAACTTAGGTTGTTAATCATCCAGAAGAAAAACTAATTAGTACCTGCAGAATATGTCATATAGTTTGCCCTAAATATCTTACTAAATTCTTTTCAGTTGTTGTTGTACATTTCTGTTTGTATTTCTTCTGTTGACATACTAGGGAGATTATATGATATTTGCACATGTGTGTCTGGTTTATTTCACTAATGAGTATATGTTCAAGTGGCTTTCACTTCAATAAAAATGCTTCAAGTTTATCATTCTTTATACCTGAGTAATACTCTATTATATAGAAATACCACATCGTTTTCAACCATTCCTCATGTGATGGACATCTTGGTTGTTTCTAAGATTTTGTTATCACGAATTGTGCTGCTATATACATAGGTACACATATATCACTATGATATAATGTTTTCAATTCCTCTGGAAAAATTCCCAGTAGGGATATAGCCGGCTAGAATGGGATTTCTAGTCCTACACTTTTGAGGAGGCTCCACACTGATCTGCTCAATGGTTGTACCAGTCTACATTCCCACCAGCAGTGGAGAAGTGCTACTTTCTCCCCACATCCTGGCCAACATTTGTTGTTGGTTGATTTCCTTATGATAGCCATTCTTTATGGGGTGAAATGGCATCTCATTGTTGTTTTAATTTGCATTTCACAGATGGGTAGTGATGTGGAGCATTTTTTCATATATTTATTCACTTCTTTAATTTTGCTCTCTGAGAAGTGTGTATCCATCTCAGATGCCCACTTCTGGATTGGGTCTTTAAATTTGATGGCCCTAATAGATCTTAGTTCTCTACATATTCTAGAGAGCAGACCTTTGTCTGATTGCTTATTAGTTAGGAATTTTCAAAATTTGTGGGTTGCCTTTTGACTTTGTTGACAATTTCTTTTGACATGCAGAAACTCCTCAAGAATAGTTGTTGCAAGTTCTTCATTTTTTCCAGTGTTTCATGTGTGAATATGTATTTGTTCAAGAACTCTTTGCCTACCCTATGTCTTCAAGAGTTCCTCCTACTTTCTCTTCCAGGCGACTGAGTGTTTCTGTTTTAATGTTTAGATCTTTAATCCATTTTGACTTTAGCTTAGTGGATGGTGAAGAGCTGGGTCAAGTTTTAATTTTCGGCATTTAGAAAGCCAGTTTTCCCAGAAGCATTTGTTAGAGAGGCTATGTTTCTTCCAGTAAGCTTGTTTGGCCCCTTTGTCAAAGATCAGGTGGCTGAGTGTGTTTGTAGATGCCTGTGCATCTTCTAATCTGTTCCATTGATCCTCATGGTATTGTTGCCAATACCATGTTGATTTTATAACAGTGGCTTTGTAGTATAATTTAAAGTCAGGAATTGTGATGCCTCCTGCCTTGTCTTTGTAGTCCAGGAATGCCTTTGCTATTCTAGGTATTTTGTGGTACCAAAAAACTTTAGGAATGATTTCTCTAGGTCTGGAAGGTTTGTTGGTGACAGTTTGATACAGATTGCTTTAAATCTGTACAACAATTTTGGGAGTATGGCCATCTTCACGATGTTGGTTCTTCCTATTCAGGAGCAGGGAATATCTTTCCATTTTCTGAAATCCTCTATGATCTCTCTTTTTAGGGTACTGTAACTTTCCATGAAAATATGTTTTCTTCCTTGGTTAAGTGAATTCCAATGTATTTCATTTTACACTGTGCTACTGTAAAAGGTATTGTTTCTATAGTTCCCTTCTCAGTGTGTTTGTTCTCCATGTAGAGGAATGCAATTGACTTTTCCTATTGACTTTGTATAGTGCCATGCTACCTAATTTCCATATCAATTCTAGTAACTTCTTGATGGAATTTTTGGGGTCTTTCAAGTAAAGTATCATGTCATCTCCAAATATTGATAATTTAATTTCTTCTTTACCTATGCTTATTCCTTTTATTTCTCCATCTTTTCTAATGGCTATTGCTAGTGATTCCAAAACTATATTGAATAGGAGGGGTGATAGAGGACATCCTTGTCTTGTACCTGATTTAAGAGTAAAAGATTTCAGTTTTTGCTCATTTAGAATTATATTAGCTTTTGAGTTGTCACAGATGGCTTAGATGGCTTTAATTAAATTGAGGTAGAGTCCATCTATTTCAATTTTCTGTAGTGTTTTGAACATGAATGAGTTTTGGACTTTGTCAAAAGCTTTTTCTCCATCAATTGAGATGATCATGTCCTTTTTAGATTTCAGTCTATTAATATAGTTTATTACATTTATAGATTTATTGAATATTGAAACATCCTTGCATCCCTGGGATGAATCCTACCTGGTCATGGTACACAATCTTCTTGATGATTTGCTGTATTCTATTTGCTATGATTTTATTGAGGATTTTTACATCTATGTTCACAAGGAAGATTGGCCTGTAGTTCTCTTTTTTAGTTGTGTCTTTCTGTGGTTTTGGAATCAGTATAATACTTGCCTCCAGAAATGATTTCGGGAGGACTGCTTCCTTTTGAATTTCATTGAAGAGTTTAATTAGTGTAGGGATTATATCTTGTATAAACTTCTTGAAGAATTCAGCTGTGAATTATCAGGACTTGGACTTTTCTTTGTTGGTAAGCTTTTTATTACGTTTCATATTTCATTGGCTGTTATTGGCTTATTGAGAGTCATTATATCTTCTTGGTTCAGTTATGGTAATTTGTACCTTTGGAGGAATCTGTCCATTTCTTCTTTGTCTGCTATTCTGTGAGCATAAAAATTCTCAAGTAGCTATTGACAATCTTCTGAATTTCCATGGGTCTGTGGTGATGTGACCCTTTTCATTCCTTATTGCTTGTATTTGAATTTTTCTCTCCTCTTTTTAATGAGGTTGGCTAGAGTTCTATCAACTTTATTTAATCTTTCAAAGAACCAACTGTTTGACTTATGGATTCCTTGAATTGTTTTCTGCATCTCAATTGAATTAATTTCTGCTGTATTCTTTATGATTTCTTCCTGTCTTTGTGCTCTGGGTTTGGTTTGCTCTTCCTTTCATAGATATTGGAGGTGCAATATAAGCATGTTTATATGTTCCCCTTCTGTTTTCCTAATGTGTGAGTTCATAGCTATCATTTTTCCTCTGAGAACTGCTTTCATTGCATCCCATAATATCCTGTAAGTTGTGCTTTAATTTTCATTGAATTGTAGATATTGTTGAATTTCTTGTTTAATTTCTTCTGTGACCCTTTGATTGCTGAGTAGGGTGTTGTTTAATTTCCATGAATTTAGCAGATGTTTCTGGCTTCTTTTGTCATTTATTTCCAATTTCATTGGACTGTGGTCAGATAATATGCATAGGATAATTTCTATTTTCTTGCATATACTTAAGCATGACCTCTGGACTAGTATGTGGTCTATTTTGAAAAATGACCCATGTGCAGGTGAATAAAAAAATGTGTATTCATCTGTGGTTGGGTAGAACACTTTGTATATGTCCACCAGGTCCATTTGTTCCAAGCTCTGATATAGTTCTGCTACTTCTTTGCTCATTTTTTTTTCTGGTTGATCTATCTTTTTGAGATAAGGGGATGTTAAGGTCTCCTCTTCAGATTGTGGTCTTGGTTATTAGGTTTTTTATGTCCATTAAAATTTGCCTTACATAGCTGGGTGCTCCTGTGTTTGGTGACTAGACATTTGTGAGTGTTACCTCTTCCTCTTGAATTCTTTCCATAACCAATATATAGTGGCCTTATTTGTGTCATTTGATCATTCTAGGTTTGAATTTGAGACTGTCTGAGAACAGAATTGCTACTCCTGCTTTTTTTCTGAGGTACTGGGGCATGTAGTATTGTTTTCTGTCCTTTGACTTTAAGCCAACAAATGCGTTTTTGAGTTAAGTGTGTTTCTTGTATACAACATATTGTTAGATTTTGTTTCCTAATCCACTGTGCCAGTCTATTTCTCTTAATTGGTGAATTGAGTCCATTTATATTGATGGTTATAAATTGAAATGTGTGACTTATGATTGTCATGATATTTAACTGCTGTTGTTTACTCATTTGTATCCTGTGTTTAATTATCTGTCCTGTTTAGTGGGTTCCTGCCATTCTCATTTGTGGAGTTCTGGTCATTGTGGTCTCTCTCTAGAACATCTTTCAGCAGCCTGTGTAGGGATGGCTTTATTATCATGAAATTCTTTAGTTGTTCTTTGTCGTGGAAGTATTTCACTTCTCCATCCAACTTGAAAGAGAGATTTGCAGGGTATAATAGTCTGGGCTGGAATATGTTTTCATACAGGACTTGAAGTACTCTGTTCCATGCTCTCCTTGACTTTGTGGTTTGTGTAGAGAAGTCGACTATAATTCTGATGGGTTTTCCTTTGAATGTGATCTGCTTCTTCTCTTTAGCCACTTTCAGTATATTATTCTTGTGTGGGATTTCTGGGATCTTGACTATTAAATGTCTCAGTGGGTTTTTATTTGGGTTGAAATTATTTGGTGTTTGTATGTTCAGTTACCTGAATGTTGGATTATTTCCTCATACTTGCGATGTTTTCTGCTATTACTTCTGCCCATATTCTTTTTGTATCATTTGTATTGACTCTTTCAATCTCATTTATGCCAATTAATCTCACATTGTTCATTTTAGTGTCATCTTGCAGGTGATGGATTATTTTTTCTGCATCTTAGTTGTTTTTAAGAGATACTTTCTCACATTTTTACTAGCTGCACTGGTGTCTTCAAGATCTGAAACTCTTTCTTCACTTTCACTCAAACAGTTTTGAAGACTTGTGATTGATATTTTTAGTTCTTTTATATCTCTTTGACTCTGCTTCATGTGTTCTATTTCTTTTCTGTATTGCTCATTTCAGGAATCAGTCATATTTCTGATCTTTATTTTTTATCAATTTTTCTTTAGATGTAGCTATTCTTTTACTGCAGTTTCTTACAAATTGGGTTTCCTCTATATATTTATGGAATTGATTCTCTACATCAGATGCTATGATTTCAAAGAATTCTTTTTTTATTTCAGAAATTATTTCTGCTTTGAGTTTCTTCTTATCTTTCTGCTGTTGTTTCTTTGCTTCCAATGCTGTTAATTCATATGTTTCAGCTAGAATAGTGTTCTCTGCAATTGTTCTGTGTGGGTCTTCGGTGTCCCCTGTATGTTTCTGCATTTGATTCATTACTTCTGATGCTATGTATTCAAATATTTTTTTTTATTTCAGGTGTCAATTCTGGTTTGTGATCCTCTATACCTTTCTGCTATTGTTTCTTTGCTTCTAGCCTGTGTTGATTCATTCATTTTAGCTGAGCTAGTGTCCCCTGCACTTATTATCAGTGGGCTCAAGGCCTGAAATTGTTTTTGCTCTTTGTCTTTGTCATTTTGTATAGCACTGACCTCTGACCTTTGGTGTAGAGCTTTGGTGCAGTTATAACCTTAGCGCATCATGAGATTCGAGTGCCAGTCTATTATGTTTGAGATTATCCAGGTATGCCTGGCCTGGATCTAGCTGTTGTGTTCAATTCCTGTTGCTGCAGCTCTTGTGGTATAACTGTGAGCCTGTGGTTCCCCTCTGTTGGGTCCCTTGTCTGTGGAGTACTGGGGAGCGCAGAAACTCTCCCTCTCACTCATCATGCCAGGCGTGGTGTCTTGAGTGCAGGGAGTTTCACAAAGTTCTCACTCTTGTAGTGGGCTTGGGGGCAAGGGCTCCGGGGAGTTGTACGGTCAGTCAGTCTTGTATGTCTCAGGCTGGTCAATCGTTTGGCGGGCTTGGCGGCAGGGGCTCTGGGTAGTGCCGCGTGCACTGGAAGAAGTCAAAGGCTCTCCCTCAGACTCACCACACACTCACGGAACCGGGATGCCAAGAGTCAGAGAAATTCCCATTTGCTCAGTGGGCTTGAGCGAAGTGGCCAATAGTAACATCTTAAATTGATTTTGATCCAATGATCTACATATAATGAACATGTAAGTCACTAATTATAAACGATTAGTCTCATAGTCCACTAAGCATAAATAGTAACAATTCGTTTGATGTTTAGGACAAGAAACACTGTGATAAGGTAATAAATTGACCACTTTAAACTGATAAAGTCAATTAATTGTATTGATTTCTCAATATATCAAATACCTTGCAGCTTACTCTGTATGTGTATTATCTGTGTATGTGCATCTATGTACACATGCATACATTATAATCACATTAGCATATATAATATAGTTTTATTAACTATAAATTTATAACTTTGTGGATAGGCTATGAACTTAGCATTTTTTCCTTAAATTTTCAATTCTGATAACTGTTTTAACAGGCTCCATTATTTGGAAACATAAGGTGGTATTTATAAAAGGCAGACTTTCTATAAATACTAAATTTTAGAATGAACATGAATGGAATTTATTGATATTCAAAAATAGTGCAATTAAGCGGCATGACTTTAGCATAACGTATAAAAAGCTTGACTGAAGTCCTTCATCTTCAGCAGAGGGCCAGACAGGAAAACTTTAGAAAGTATGCTTCATGTCTAACACAAACAGCATATGGTTTAGCATGATATTTTAAACTTAAAATCTCAAAATACACACCCCACACATATATATCTGTTGTGAATTTGATAAAACAGGTCACAAAATTGTATTTGAATTTATATATTTTTTAGCAATTGATGCATTTGCTGCAATGCATTTTACCCCAAATCAGTTTATTTTAAATTATTTCTGTTCAAATTAAAAAATAAACAATTCACAAAATTACATGAAAATAGTTTTGAGAACAGAGAACGAATAGACGGCATTAAATTGAGCAAATATTTAGGTATACTTGGCAAAATAACACAGATAAGAGATATCAAAGGGCTACAAAAAGTGGACATGTTTCAGTGTAGAACCACCTTGCTCTTAAAGGCATTTAAAACTACACAACTTAGATTTGCATAAACATATGAGTAGATGAAAATGAGGTGTTTATAAACAACAGAATACTACTCTTCTATAAAGAAGGATAAATTTGGCTCATTCTTGGAAAAGCAGATGCACCTTGCAATCATGAGATAAATCAGATAGAGCAGGCTTAATATTGCATGGTCTGTCTTATATTAGACATGCGAAATAAAAATAATTTAGGAGCTAAATAAAAGCCAGATGACCGGAACTTCACAGAACTGAGAAGAGAATTTGGAGAAACAAAGAGATGGAAGGGCAGAAGGGGAGGGAAAGTGAAAGGATCAGGAAGATTTATTCCTTGACACTTTAGTTCATAAATTTAATTAATTCTGTGATTCTGGGGAAGATGGTGGCCTTCATGTTCCTGCAGGGAAGACTCTTGGTCCTGTTTGTGACCAGATCTGGAGTCCGGAATGAGAACAAAGTTTTCAGTGCTTCTCATGAGCAGAAGAGTATACATCTGTGAATATATACATATATATATATATATATAATTATATATATATAATTTCCACAATATGAATGTTTTTATTAAACAGATATTAATAAGATATAAAGACAGCTTTAAAATCTTTTGAATAATGTGAATAAAATTCAACTCCATGAACAGAGAAGAGTATGCTTTATATAATTTTTTATGTTTAATTGTCTAGCTAAGAAGCCAGTAACATAGCTCAGTAGACTAAGCACCTGCTTAGGCAAATGAAGGGACTGGGGCTCGATCCTTCATACCTGAGCAGGCAACCGAGTCTGGAGTGATGGTGCACACTTATAATCCCAGTGCTGGGGAGACTAAAAACAGGAGAACCACAGCAAGTCCAAACTGTGTAGCGAGACCCTGTACCAAATATGTAAATAAAGCCTAGCTAGAGACTTTTAATGTGGTAAAATATTCACTAAGGGAAAAATAATGCAAATGAAGTATAAAAATTATTGAAGAAACCAATTCATAGACTTAGTTTTTGTAGGAGAAAGGATCAATTCAAGTAAAAATCTTAGGTATAAGTGATGGAGACAGTAAAAAGTAATCTAGTTTTCATTTATTCTCCTCTGAATTATACGTGAATTGGTGCCCTGCACACATTGCCAGTGATACCAGTTGGGTCAACTTCATAGCCTGCTGGGGGGAAGAGAGAAGTGTGCATAAGGGAAGCTGCTGGAGGGGAAGTCTTGGACTTGGGTTGTGCCAGGTTGCCCAGCTTGACCCAACAGAAGGACTGTACTCAGCATCAGGCTGCAGTGGGCAATCAGCACCATTGGCCAGTGGACTAAAGAACAGAAATTCATTCCTAACAGTTGAGGAGTCTCATGATTCATGGCCAGGGTGGCCACTGACCATGCATCGTATCTTGGTAAGAGACCCAGGTGGCCTGTCCTAGGTGTGTATCTGCATAGAGAGGGAGGGAAGGAGGAGATGGGAAAGGACAGGAGGAGGAGGTGGAGACTGGGCCAGGGAAGGGGAGCACAAGGGGAAGACTGTGAAGGATGCCCTTCTTAAGACCTCACTGAATCTTTTTTTGTGGGAAGAGGGGCTTGTATTTTGAGTCTATAGGGTGCTCACTACTCAACTGGACTTGTAGTGATCTGCCTGTTTACAGCCTCCCAGGAGCTGAGATTACAGGAACTTACCACTGGGCCCCTGCGCCTACTTGCAGGTGCTTTACTCTGCTAATCTATTTGGCCATCTTTTTTTCTTGTTTTGAACCTTGTTGCTACTTCCTGAAAGTCCTATATCCAAATAAGAGCCACCTTGGGCATCAGCACTTATAGATATGAAGTTTGCAAGGACACAAGTGAGCCTATAATTGGTGTAGATACCCTAGGTACCCAGGGTCCCTGAGATTCATCTTTGTCCTCAAGGATGGCCCTAGAGGCACCCATCCTCAGGTGTGGGAAGAGGCACAGTAAGTGGTGGCACTTCTAGCCCTCAGCACTGAGGCTGCGGTGGAGAAGCTGGTGGCGCATGGTGTGATTGGTCTGAAGTACCTCTCAGGCACCAACCAATGGCATAAATATTCAGGGTTTCTCATCCAGAATGTAAGATTTGGATTTTTGAAAAGCAGAACATCTTGACTGAGGAATTCAAATATTGACAACAAAAACCCAGAGCAAGGAGTGCCAAGCTGCAAGTGAGGTGTCACTGCTGAACTTGCTAGGCTCCTATGCATACCGCAGAGGGTTTCTCATCAAAGGTGTGTTATCGCATAGTGTCTCTTTGTGGCTACTACTCCCATTCTCTTTTACCATTCATCATAATCTGTTAAGAAAAACTAAGTCTTTTTTGTTCATTTCAGTGTTTGTATGTTTTTATTTTGATAATTTCCAACCCGATCTTCTGTACTATTTTTTCATTTCTAACTTTAGATTCCCTAACTGCTCACCCAATATCGCATTTCTCTCTCAACATGTATTATTATATTTACTCTATGTTATTATATATCATTGTCTAATGTATGCATGCAAGTATATCTCACCTGCTTTAGTTTTTGAATTTAGCATTTGAAATACGTTAGGGTCAGTTTCTATTAATTCTTTTTAACTAATGTCTCAATTTTCTTGTTTGCATAGACATATAATTAATTTTAATTACACATTGAATCTTTTGGTTTTGTTGACTTGAAGTGTTCCAAGCTAAGACGGATATATGTACAGTCTATACACCTTGTGTTTTTGTTACTGAAACAAAACTCCCAACATACAAAATTAAAGGAGAGATTTATTTGGTTCACAGTTCATAGAAGTTTCAGTCTACAATCACCTCAATCCAAAGCAGGATGGCACACAGCAGATGGACAAATATTCATGAGGTTAGAAGATAGAAAAGCAATGAAAGAGAGACATACAAAGACAGAGACAGAGAGACACACAGAGAGAAGACAAGCTTTTCTGTTCCTTATCATACATGCCAGCTACCCATCCTGGTGTATGTACAGCACTCACACCCCTCCTCTCAGCTTTGGACCACAAATCAATCACAGATGAAATTCAGCAGACTCTAAAACCCCTGGGCTTAGGAGAGACATCCAAAATGATCATAGAACTATATTTTTCTAAGCTCTCCTTTGGAGCAAATTTTACTTTCAATTTGTTTTACTATATACTTTTCTTTTTCTAAATTAATTTTAGTTTGAAAAGTAAAAAACAAAAGTATTAAAATCAGAAACAAAGATAGAAACAGGGTAACACAAAACAACACATATGTTACAGATTTTCAAAACAAGAATAGCAGATTAACAATGGTTGCTATATTACCTATTTATTATCTTTTAAACTTATCATTCTTAATAGCTGATTAATACTCCATTATATAGAAATACCACATCTTTTTTCAGCCATTCCTCATGTGATGGACATCTTGGTTGTTTCCAAGATTTTGCTATCACACATTGTGCTGCTATAAACATAGGTACACATATATCTCTATGATACAATGTATCCAGATCCTTTGGGAACATTCCCAGTAGGGGGATAGCCAGCTTGAATGGGATTTCTAGTCCTACTCTTTTGAGGAGTCTCCACACTGACCTCCACAATGGTTGTACCAGTCTACATTCCCAACAGCAGTGGAGAAGTGTTCCCTTTTCCCCACAACCTCTCCAACATTTGTTGTTGGTTGATTTCCTTATGATAGCCATTCTTTCTGGAGTGAGATGATATCTCAGTGTTGTTTTTATTTGCATTTCACGAATGGTTAGCGATGTGGAGCATTTTTTCATATATTTATTCTCTTCTTTAATTTCATCCTCTGAGAAGTGTGTATTCATCTCAGATGCCCATTTCTGAATTGGGTCTTTAAATTTGAGGGCCCTGTTATGTCTTAGTTCTTTATAAATTCTAGACAGTAGTCCTCTGTCTGATTGCTTATTAGTTAGGATTTTTTCAAAGTTTGTGGGTTGTCTTTTCACTCTGTTGACATTTTCTTTTGACATGCAGAAGCTCCTTAAGAAGAGTTGATCCCATTTGTTGATTCTTTCAAGAGCTTGCCGTACGAATATATGTTTGTTCATGAACTCTTCACCTACCCCTATGTCTTCAAGAGTTCCTCCTACTTTCTCTTCCAGGAGATTGAGTGTTTCTGTTTTAATGTTTAGATCTTTAAACCATTTTGACTTTACCTTAGTGCATGGTGATAGAGCTGGGTCAAGTTGTAGTTTTCGGCATGTAGAAAGCCATGTTTTATTCATTTTAATGAGAAAAACAATAAAATAGCAAATAGCAGTTACATGTTATGTCTAAGGCATTTGATATTCAGACAGTGATGTTAAATTCAACTGTCTCTGTTACAGGGTAATAATATCATTAAGTTTCTCTCGTACTATGGATAATCACTAAGAAGATAACAATGTAAAATGTATCAATTATTGAAAATGTCCTATTAATCTGCTTTGAAACTGTCTCATTGATATTTCTCTCTCAGTAAAATAAAACTACTTGATAACTTTCGTTGACCCTTGAAACATGGTTTTGCTAGTGCTAGTCTAGTGTCCATAATACTACAGATGTGATTTTAATTTCCAAGTATAATCCCAGTACTCAGAGATGCTGAAGGATGTCACAAGTTCCAGGTGGGCTGGGGCAACCACCTTAGCCACTTAGTAGGACCATGTCTCAAACATAAAATGAAAATGGGGTGGTGATGTTGCTTAGTGTAAATTCCCCATTAATAACTACATCGATAGGTAGAATCCTTCTTAGGACTCAGGTGTGTTTTTCTTTTCTGGCTAGTGTTGGAAATCTGCCATGTGTCAGTTAGCTTTACTTCTTGTCTGTTACCTATGTTCATCCTGCCACAGCAGCTTTGCGATCGTCGTACATGCAGGTCCGTCTTCCAATCTCGGGCTGATTTGCACCTTCCTGCAGATACCGAGAATAATAGTGCTGCTTGTCTCACGCATGAGTCTCTCTGCTTCTCAGGAACTACGGCCTACATTGCTTGCTGCCCAGTGTCTGAAAACAGTTGCCTCGTATGTTTGCCCCCAATTTTATGGTTGCATACCACACCAGGGTGAGTTTAGTTCCAGTTATTTTAACATTGTCAAAAGTAGAAGTTCCTTCATGGTTCTGAATTGTTTTATTTGTTGGCATTTCATAGGTCATATTCCATAAATAAAATACATTACATCAATATGTATTTTTTTAATTCTAGAAAGTCCTAGTATTCATAGGATAAAGTCAATATTAGCAAAGTTGTGTTTCTCTTTTTATTTACTATTGTTCCAAATATGCTAGCATTGCATTTTACCTGTCATTTTAAGTTACCATCACAAGTGAAATGAACATATAGGTTAACTTTTCATGGTTATTTTGTTTCATGACAGACAAATAATGTCTATGAGAATGAACTGGAAAACTTTTTATGCATTTTCACATTTTGAAACAATTTATATTTTTTCACATTTTTGAAACAAGTAGAATTCTTGTTTCTTTTTTATTCCATTTTTTAATGTATTTAGTACAAGGTTTACAGGGTCTACACAGGGTCTCACTACATAGATTGGACTCTTAGTGATCCTCCTGTTTTCAGCCTCCCAAGGGCTGGGATTACAGGCATGTAGACCACTCCAGTCACAGTCGCTGTCTCAGCGCATGCCAGGTGCAGGGCTGGCACTTGTTTCTTCTTAGAGTTTCTTCTTAGAGTAGTTGATAGATTTTTCCATATCATTTTAGATTTTTATTTATTAAAAGGGCAACAATTTCCACATTTCTCCCATTAAAAATTCTACTGGTATTTTATTGGGTATTTTTGTACATATGAAAGATTTTCTTTTGGGTACATAATTAGGTCTGGAATCACATTTTATAGGAAATTAACATATAATCAAACTCTGCTTCAAACTGATTGTGTAAATTCACTCAAAGTGATTGTGTAAATTCACCCTGCTATTCACAGATCACAGTCTTGTATCTTTAAATGTTCACTCACATATATTGCAATTTATTATGACAATGCACAGGAATTTGAAGGATGGGAGACACTGTTTTTTTGTTTTCTTTTTTTAATTCCTTTATTTATTACAGTGTCTCGCTACACATCACGGATTCTTTTTTCGCGGGGGTGGGGGGTGAGCTCAGCCAGCCCTGCGGGGAGGGGCTGGCATGGCATGTGGTGCTGGGGCTCGAACCGCGGACCCTGAGAGGCGGTCTAGACCGCTGAGCTATCTTGCCAGCCCAGGGAGACACTGTTTTGCCTTGAGCCTTCTGGATAAAAAGTGAAATTGAATTATTATTATTATTACTATTATTATTATTATTATTTTAAGGCAGGCTCTTACTTTGTGGCCCAGTTTTGCCTAGAAGGTTGAGAGATCCTCCTGCCTCAGCCTCAGGTTCTGGGGGGCTGGGATTACAGGGTGCAGCACCAAGCTCAGCAGGGACTCCTCAGTTTCTATTCTACACTCTGGGACTGTGAACACACCATGCAGCTACACAGACAGCTCCAAGCCTTTTTCCCCTGTGCAGGGCCTCATGCATATTAGGCAACTCCCCCTGCACTGAGCTACTAACCCAACCACTCATTTTCCTTCCTTTTATTGCTGGAATCCAGTCTAAACTACCAAAATCCAAAAGTGGAAATCTGAAATGCTTTCAAGTCTGAAAATTTGAGAATGCCAACATGACATTAAAAATTTTTTGAGCACTTTGAATTTCATATTTTTGGACTATTAGCATTCAACTTGTGAATTCAATGTAAACATTGCAAAATTTCTTAAGCATGTAAAACATGAAACATTCTGATCACAAGCAGTTTGGACAAGGGATACCTAACTTGTTTTACCTGTATTTACTAGAGTTGTTTTTAAACATTAAGTTAATGTTTTTCCATTTGCAAATATCTTTTATCACTTTATCACTAGATTTAATTTTGACTCATAGTTATTTTTATGTGTTAGCACTATTTCACCATTTCTGTTTATTTTTTACTTTTCTAAGAAAATGTTCCAGTGATATACAGGGTTTTTAAAAAAATATTTTCTTTATAACTGATACATTTTTGCATTTCTCTGTCTGACATAATTTCTCCATAGCATGGTACTTTTCAATTCTTAAGTCTTTTATTTCCCTCTCTGTCTCTGAAAATGTGGAAGTATTTAACTATTTATCACATGTGTTATAGTCTTTATATCTGCCTGATTGTGTTCTCAGTTGTTTCTCTTGCTGAATTCTCTAACTTGTTCTTTGTCCTTTGATTTTTCTGAAGTTATTTTGGGAGTTTGCTAGGTTGTTATTGGAACTGCATTAAATTTAAAGGCACTGTTGGGGCTATATATCTTATAAAGTCAGTATATGAAAGTACTGTGTGTTATAATTCTTTGTAATCTGATGCATTATTCTATCATATTTGTAATTTTCTCTATAAAATTTTCATATATTTTATTAGATGCATTTCTAGCTTTTTCATTGTTTCTACTGCTGTATTAATAGAATCTTTTTTTCATTTTAGGGGAGGGTCTACAGACTGTTCAGGGTCTCACTATTAGATCAGCCTCATACTGATTCTCCTATTTTTAGCCTCCCAAGATCTGGGATTACAGGCGCACGCCACCACACCCAGTCTCAACTGCCCTCTTAGTATGGCCTGGTGGGGAGGCTGTCCCTGCATGCCTTGGGATTGACCCCCCAGACCCTGTACCTCCATGTAGTCACTTTAATCTGCTGTGCCTGTATTAATAGAATCTTGATAGCTGTGACATGGTACAATTAATTTTCATCAACGTATATAATATACCGATATTTTAACATTAACTTTTTTTTTTTTACTTTAGATGTGACATGCAGCCTATTGGATAAAGTATTTCGTGTATACCCCTGGTTTGTATCATCTCTGATACTATACTAAACGCCATTCAAGAGACATTTATATCCATGTTTTATTCTTGTAAGTAGCTAATTTCTAAAAGTAGGGCCAACTGCCCACATCAATCATGCAGAACCTGGGATGCACACCCTCTTGGGAGCCCAGGAACAGTAGATGTGAGGCTTAAGTCACTGCCCTCCCACTTGCCCTCAGGTCAAAAATATGTGTTTCCATTTCTAGTCACAAACAAGAAAGCCGCCTAAAATAAACTGCCCCGATGTGTCACCTGGGCCCTGTGCTCACTTCAAAGTCCCAAATATTCCTTTAGAGTGACAGCCTTGAACTGTAAAGAAAACACGTGTATGTCACCACATGCAGTATACAGTCATAGAACCAGACATGGTCATTGTAATAAATGCTTCTAACCATGAGAGAAAGAAAGAAAATGACTCAAAGCCACCACTGGGACAAGCTTTTGAAGACTTTAATTTTGCTTTCTAGAAAAACCTTTGTGCCCAACATTTTCCATCCCTCCAATTTCTGTCATGACGAAGGCATCTCCTGGGCTACATCAGAGATAAATGTGGTGGAGCCCAGCTTCTGTGGAAGCCATGTAGACTTGAAAGGCTTCCTCTCCTGGAATGCTGAAGGTTTCAGTTACAATAAGTCAATACCTTTTAAAAAGTTTCAGCCTATTTCTGCGGCATACCATCTCATCAACGGCGTAGAGACATCTTCTCAACTTACTTTACATACAACACTAATTTTATTAAGCTCATTCTTTTATTCCCCCATTATCCCTAACTGTCCCAGTCTCTGGTCTCTCTATGCTTAATGATAATAGTTGTGCTCTGAAATTATCTGCGTCAACAGTGGAAAAGTCATAACCTTGATTTGATTTTTGTCCTTGATCCCTACTGTTAAAAAATTGTTCTCAGTATTACACTCAATCTGATCTTTTTCTCTTTTTATTGTATTCAACTAAAAAATTACTTTTTGGGGGCTGTGATAGTTTTTTTTTTTAATTTATCACTTGCCATTTGGATTCCAGATGTAGCTAGCCTGTTAAAGTCACAAGGCCAAAGGCTTGTCTCTGTCCCCTTTTATGTCTCCTAGAAAGTCCAGTCAATTGTCACTGACCTAGAATTCTGCTCTGCTTTGTCAGTTTAAGGCAAAAATATTCAATACTTACTGCCTTTTAATCTCTTCTGCTAAAGTTGCAGCTTCCGAAGAAATTTTGTCTGTTTCCCAACTTACTGCAGGTATCAGCTTTACATTAGATTTTCTAACATTAAAACAAAGATCACTGATGAGTGTAGGAATAATAGATAAGTACATGGATTTAGTATATAATACAGACAGTTTGAGTGAAGGACTTGTGGAAATGATGAAAAGAGTGTAATTACAGTGGCATTTACCATTATTAAGGGAAAATGTGATGTGGCTTTGAACAGCATGATTTCAGTAGGGATGGCACAAGACTGTCACATGCTCACTGGCTTCAATGGTTTTTATATTTGCTAATAGATTGCACGAGAGAGAGAGAGAGAGAGAGAAATATGAAAGATAGTCTTCTGACCAAAGACTACGGTCAGAAATAAAAACTGTAAGGATGTTTTATGCCATTATTTCAGATGGAAATGATGGTGGAAATATTATATTTAGGGATAGGTAAACTTTATTTTTTATTTTTTAGAGATAGATGAACTTTAAAAGAGTTCATTTTAGGAAAATCAATCCCAATTTGGATAGCTGTTAGACATCCTGAATGGATATTAAATGGAAAATTGGATATATAAATCTGTAATTCAGGATTGGGCAGACAGCTCAGTGGCTTCAGTACCTGCCTGTCAAGCTCAAGGTCCCAAGTTTGATCTCCAGTAACACACACACACACACACACACACACACACACACACACATATGCACATTCACATACATGCACACATTCATGCATGCACACACACACAAATTCATTTTTTAAAGTCAGTATTTTTATCTGGATGCTTCTAGCTTTCCAACAGAATCCTCTAGACTGAATTGGCTACTGTTTGAATACTCTTGCTTTCTTTTCATTACTTGCCTTTATTTATCTTTATTTATTTATCATCTTTTACAAAATTAGGGTTTTGCTTCTGAAAGACAATTGTTTTCATATATCTGCTTAAACAAGTTTATTCTGCTTCTTATTATCCCAGGAAAAGTCCACACGCAACAATCAGAGCATTCGGGCTTCAGATATCTTTTGTTTACCCATCTTTCATACTGCCTCTTTGCATCATCTGTTAGCTAGGGTTAGTGTTGGGTTAGGAATAGGGCTAGGGAGAGGGTTAGGGTTGGGTTAGGGCTAGGATTAGAGTTAGGGTTAGGGTGACGGTTAGAATTGTTTTAGGGTTAGGGTTGTGTTAGGGTTAGGGTGAGGGTTGGCTTATGATTGGATTAAAGTCGGGCAAGTGTTAGAGTTTGGATTAGGGTTGGGCTGGGGTTAAGGTTCTCATTAGATGTCTCAAATTTCTGAAATACTCTGTGGAGAGGCTCAAACAATACAGTATGTAATTTCTGTATTGTATGTTCTGTATATATACATAATTATTCTTTTGTTGATGATATTTTGCATTATTACCAAAAAATCATGTATTTTCAAAGAAAATTTGCTGTGTTCCACATTGTAATTTTTTTCCATTTATTTTTATTTTATTGAAATACAAATGTCAATCAGACAGTTTCAAAACACCTTAACCATACAGAGTCGATTAATTAATACATTGCAAACTGTTTTCATAACGTTTTGGTATTGTACAAGGTGCATACATGATATTGTATTTATAGTTTTTCTTATAGCTGAATTATATCAAAGATTCAATAATTATTTACCTAGTGGATGACCATAGCACTAAAAGCCTACATAATATCCTGTCCAACCACCATTAGTGCAGATCTTGCCTCTCATAGAATATACATGATAAAATCATCTGTGTGTGCTTACTAGTGGGTAGATTTTTTAAATATCCTGTTACCTATATATTACTTTAGGGTTAGGGTGGGGGTGAGGGTTAGAGTGAGAGTGAGGGTTAGGACTGGGTTAGGGTGAGGGTGAGGGTTAGGGTTAGGGTTCGGTTATGGTTACATAAGGGTTAGAGTTGCATTAGGGTTATGGGTAGCATTAGATGCCTCAAATTTCTGAAATCTTCTTGGAGAGGCTAAAACAATTCAGTATATAGTTTCTACATTATATATTTTACATATGTACATAATCATTCTTTTGTTTATGGTTTGCACATTGTTACCAAAAATCATGAATTTTCAAAGAAAATTTACTGTGTTCCACATTGTATTTTTAATACATGATAAAATCATCTGTGTGTGCTTACTAGTAGGCAGAGTTCTTAAATATGCTGTAACCTATACATTAATCATAAAGCATGTATAATTTCAATATCAATTTTATTTTCAAGTAGATTTTTAAATGAGTTATATAATGAATAAATTATACAACTTTTCTTTGTTTAACTCTATTTGCACATATCTTTTTTTATGATTTAGATAGTAGATGTACTGAAATTCAAAACAGGAAAACAAGGCTATTGAAATAGCTCTGTGGTGTAAGTTCTGCATGGGAAGCGCAATGACCTGGCTTTGCTCCCTGGCTCTGCATTCACTTCTGGTCCCAGAAGCCTGTACACACTGAGCCAGCCTCAGAACTGGGCCTGGTGGTACATCCATAACCGCAGTGCTGGAGAGGCTGACACGGGAGGCTGACTACAAGTCTCAGATACATAACTAGACCTTATACCAAATACATAAATAAGCAAAAGTTTAACTGTTTTAAAATTAAGGAAAATATATTAACTATATTAAATTCTGTGATGTGTGCTTGCACAAAGCCCATCAGCTTAAATGAATATTAAATAAAGTTCATACACATGAGTAAAAATTGGCTGAAGTTACCAAATCAGTGGAATATTTTAATCAACCTGTTCAAGTACTGTAGACGTGACATCATCGTTTTGAATATTTTATTTTAGGTTCAGTTGTCTTAAAGTTTCTCACCAAGCAGTCTATTTAGAGCTACAAGCATTCTATTTAGAGCTACATGTGTATTTAACAAGCACAGTAGTTTCTAGAATCCTTGAAGCGCAAAATTATTTCTTTCTATTCATGTATTAAGTTTTAAAAATCAAAGATGTCAAAAATGTTGGAGGCCCTAAATTACTAGGAAGCTTTAGGAACAATTTACTCACCTCTTCTTCATGCCGTCCTTTCTGACAGGGCTCAAGATTGTAGCTTTCAAGTATTAGTACTGGTTGTGATTGTGGGTTAAAGATTTATTAATAAAGGCAAAAATGTAACACACTCATATGAATGACTTTCCCAGTTCATCAGACTGACTAAAGGTTTTGGAAGTGTTAACCTACTTCATCTTGTTAGCGCTGTCTGCTTATGGTACTGATTTTAGGCAAGGATTCTCTAGCTCCTAGCTGGAGTACTAGTGTTAGACTCCATGATGTGCCTGGGTTCCTCTATTTTGATTTATCTTTTCTAATTACCCATCATGCATTCTGTCACAGGAACATCATGGGACCACTGAAAAGTCTGTCTTGTTTATTATCTGTTTCTTCTTCTTCTTCCTTAATCACACTTCGCCTTCTTATGCTCCTTATGTGGATCCCACTAATTATTCTTTTAGATCTTTTCTAATTTCTCAAAATATAATATTCATAAAATTCTAATACTAATTTGTAGACATAAATGCCATTTCTACCACCCAACTTATTATAAGCTAGGTACATGACAAATGTTAGTGACCCAAATCTGATTAAGTCTTAGTGCTTTGCCTTCCTGAATTCATTCTTTATTTGCATCAAGAAATACATGTAACTAGATCCATATGTACAATACATTTGCAACAAACACAGTTGCATAAGCACTGAGAAAATCCCTAGGAGGCAAACCACTTTACCTGGACAGTGAGGAGAGGGGATAACACTATAAAAAAGGCCAGAGAAAGTTCAGTCCTGAAAATGGACCAAGAAAGGATGTAGGCTGGAGAGTTCAAAGGTCTTTTGG
Organism: Ctenomys sociabilis; assembly: GCA_004027165.1. NCBI lineage: Eukaryota > Metazoa > Chordata > Mammalia > Rodentia > Ctenomyidae > Ctenomys > Ctenomys sociabilis. The sequence continues at coordinate 36,043 of PVKA01000332.1, read as the reverse complement.
GTAGGAAATGCTATTTCTTATGTCAGAAATCTTAAGTGCTTATATTAGTGGTTTCTTAATGTGCATAAATATTGTTATCAGGGGTAGAATTGTCGGCATTTCGACCTTCCAAATACACTATATTTTTTTTTCTTATGGTTTTGCCTTTGATATGAGAGTAGATGACTCTTAATATGGTTAGTCATTTGCTCTGTGAGCATCCACTAAGGAATACTAACCTCTAGGAGTCTCCACTTCTGAAGCACAAATAGAAATACAATTTCATATTGTTCAAATGGCCTTGTGCCCCCAACTCATGGCATAAGCGGAAAACATCAAAAAGATCTGAAAGTAAAATTAAGACCTAGATACAATTTATGACTTTGCATATTTATTATTCAAATGTTTCTCTGCATTCCCTGAGTTAAACACAAGTTGAGTTGTCTCTTCATTTCCTCCAGCACATTCCAGCATGAAAAAACATGCAGTCCTGGAGGGAAATAGCTGATCCTGGAGACCAGAATGTTGAGAAAGATAAATTATACATACAGGCTTAGCTATAGCATGGTTTCCTTGACAGGAGAAACCCAAGCCACATTAGAGAGCAAAATAAAGATAGATGGTATAAATAGCATGGTAGATCTTTTCTTCGAAGGGGACCAAGAAATGCAAAACAGGCAAAGGAAGAGGGGATGGAATGAAGGGAGAATGAGGGTGTGTGGTGCACAGGCATCAACTTGCCACAAGAAACACACTCATTGTGTGCTGCTAACATGGACTAATAGAAATAAAAAACAGAGGGAAAGAGAAATAAACTGCATACTTTGTGAAAAAGATTATCTACATTGGAATACCTCAAAAGAACAGTTTGATATTCTCAAAATTGTGTTAGTTTTTGTGAGAGTCACTGACTCCTTGTATTGCACCCTGAAGAAGCTTCAAGAAAGCATACCACATCTCTGAGCTTCAGACTGCTTGCTATGTGAGGTCATTCTCAATAAAATGCAAGAGAAAGTGATGTGATTGGAAAGTGTCACAAAACTAAGAGATAAATTTGTATTCGGGAAACCCTAGGGGTGCTTTGCAAGCAGTTGAGATGACTCATTCAGGGAAAGAGATGGGTAGCTTCCTTGGAAATCTAGGCATGCAGCTTCTTCCCCACATTTTCCACCTTCTGCTTTTATTCCATTCTCGTTTTTATTGAATGAATAGTGATTTGGACCTTTTTGCATCATATTCTTTATTATTCACATTCTCACATATCTTCGATTTTCACAGACCCAGTTGAATTATGGACTTATTACTTGCTTTTTTTTTACTTTTTGAAGAGAATAAAACAGTAAAGAATATATTGGAAATTATTAGAATTTTACTGAACAAAATAATAGAAATTTAATGATTGTTAGACTGCATATCATTATCTTCAAATTAGTTGTTCAGATTATCAGTTATAAGCATGAACAATTGGTCAAAAAAGTTAAAAGAAATTAAAAAGGACTCACAAATTTAAGCATGAACTGCTCCTTTTCAATAGCCCAATAGAAATCAGCAGTACAGAGACTGGTCATGGTGGCACATGCCTATAATCCCAGCTCTTGGGAGGCTGTAAACAGTCCAATGTAGTAGTGAGACCCTGAACGCCCTCTAGACCCTTCCCTAAAAATACAAAGAGAAATAAAGAAAGAAGAAAGAAAGAAAGAAAGAAAGAAAGAAAGAAAGAAAGAAAGAAAGAAAGAAAGAAAAAAGAAATCAGCACTAATATTTTCTAAGATATATACATATGTTTTTTTCGTTCGTTTTTTTTTTTTTTTTTTTTTTTTGGCCTTGCTTTAAATTCATCTGAAGTTCTATTTGGAAGCTGAGATAGACAGAGACCTAAGCCAAGGAATCAGAGCTAATGGTTGAGAACCCTGAATTCACTTGACCATAATTAGGTAAATCATTTACCTTCACTGAGCTTCAATTTCTTGGGCCTATTTTAAAATTCCTCACTTGTGACTCTCCTGTGATATTAATTTTCCTTCGATTTTACATAGATGGATGCAAAGGCTACAGTGTGCTGCCACAGTTCTTCCCCTCATATAGCTAATGTCATGCTTAGAGTTTACAATCCAGCGGACGAACTCCCTTCCCTTATCATTCTGTTCAAAGGAGGATGACAACAGACAGATCATAAGAGGCCTATGATATGTCGAGAGGGCACTACCCATTGCTCTCCTCAGAATGTATGAAATAACAAGTGCACAGTAAAGAAAACAGTGTGTTAAATAAAGAAAATATTACTAGCTCTGCTAAATCAGAGAGCATTCTAAAACAGAACAGAATTTCAATTATGTAAGTTAATATAATTTTGTTATTGTTTTAAGTGCAAAGAATTCTTCCATTTGTTTTGGTTTCTTAATAGGCTCTGAAGTGTATTTGTCCATTTTGTAAAAGTATTTTGGTCTTAGAATTGCCCATTTTTCTGGATTCTTCCCAATAATTTTAAACACATTTCTTTAAAAGCAATTTAATTCTTGAGTTGTGATTCATTTCATTTAGTCCACCCAAATACTCGTGCCCATGGATGTTCTAATGGAGAAAAAGAAACTTTATGGAGTGTTGGAAGAGCTTTAACGTTACAATAGTTTGCCAAGAGATAAACTCACTTCCAGAAGTCTGGCGTTCATAGTAGCTATGTAATACATTTTTTTTTTATGTAGGACAATTCAACAGGACAATTTCAACAATTAATACATTGCATATTGTTGTCTATGTAATGTATTTTATAAAATTTATTCAAACACTTAATTTGAACATCTTTAGAAAAGAAACACATACTTAGCTAAATAATAGCTTTCATTCCCTTCTTTTTTTTTTTTTTTTTGCGGAACCGGGGATTGAACTCAGGCCCTTGTGCTTGCCAGGGAAGCACTTATTCCACTGAGCCATCTCCCCAGCCCTCTTTCATTCCCTTCTATCCCGAACCAAATATCTTATTTTCTAGATCTTTGTATCTTTTAAATTCATATATGACTATTTCAGGTAATAAAAAAAGCTCATGCATTACTAAAAAGAGACTTACATGGTTTGGCGTTAACTGAGATTGTATCACTTTATAATATTATTTCTATATGCTAAGGAATATTACCCAATTAACATGAAAATAACAAAGAGGAAGTAGTTTGCCTTCTCAAACCTAGCATGAACTCTTTCCCACTTTACTTGATCTATCAGGTGATAGTTTGTTGTTTTATGGCAGAAAAGAACCTTTCTCCCAGATACATATGGTACATAGCTTCAAATAATGATGGGACATCTACAAAACTCAGTCTTGTTCACTACCAAGATGTTGGAACCCAAAGATTTAGATTTACTCTCCTTGTTGCTGACACAAAATTCCCAACACCCAAAGTTAAAGGTGGAAAGGTTTCTTTTCACAGTTGGTAGAGGCTTCAATCCAGTCAGCTGGTTCCAACACAGGCTGGCACAGCACAGGGACATTTTAGAGGAGAAATAGTTCATTATAGGGCAGGTCGGCAGCAGCAGTTAGCAACAGCGGCGGCAGCCTGGCTCCCCATGTTGTTCCTTCCAATTTACCGACTTTTGTGTGGTCCCATCCACGCCCTATCATTCCGCATCCATTACTCCACTTCTATTATTCACACCAGAACTGACCTAAGCCATTCAGTGTGTTGATTGAGTAATGATGCACCCTTAACTTCAGGACCACGCACACTAGATGCAGACGTTTTCCAAAATTCTCAGCTGTAAGTGGGTGAGGCTTTGGGAAATATCTAAAAACCATAACATATATCCAGCAAAATCTCCACCATCCATAACCTGCTTAGAGTTAGAAACTATTTTTAACTTTCTGAAACCTTTCATCTCTCCTTCTCTATTTATTAGAGCTAACAGTACACATGTAGCTTGTATTAAAAATGGAGAAAGTTTCTCACAATGCTGTATTTTTTCATTCATAAGAATTAGATAAGGCTGGATGTGGTGGTGCACACCTGTAATCCCAGCATTCCAGGGACTCGGGCAAGCGCAGTGATGCAAATTCGAGGTCAGCCTGGGCTGCAAAGTGAGTTCAGGGCCCATTTCATTTGAACCGTGTAGCGAAACTGTCTCAGAAAGACAAAGGAAGGAGCGAGGAGTATGAAGAGAGAGATCTTTCTCAAATGGGAGGCAGGTTAAGAGTGGGAGGGTGGAGGGAGAAGAAGGAAGGGGGATGAACAAAAGGAACTGAGCTGTGATATCTAGTGTACTGATTCCACACAAGAAATGTAAATATTATGCACTGCAAATATGTAGTAATAACAAATGGGCATTTGTTTTTATATGTTGATGGATTTCAAGATACTACTTGATTGTTTTATTGTATTTGTCTATAATGGATTGACTTTAATAGCAAAACCTACTAAAATATTTAAATTGTGGCTCGATTTTTATTCATCTATTTTTAATACCTGTGTGCTTGCATACATTATATTTTATATATCTGTGGATAACACAGAGTTCCTAAAATTAAATGATTGCTACTTTTCTGTGTATTTACTTTTATTGATAGGTTTCAAACAAACTAATTGATAATTGTCTTACTTCAAACTCTCCAGTTATTTTTAATGATTTATTTACTTGGAACAGGGGTCTCACTGTGCTCACTGGACTTGGGGTGATCTTCCCTTCTCACCCTTCCCAGCTTGGAGATCGCAGGTGTGCACTGCCACGGCTGACTTGGAGGCTGGTACGACATGCAGAACCTGGCACGGAGCTCAGGACCCTGCACTTGCCGCTCCGAAACTTAGACTGCCAGGCTGCCTGCCCAGCCTCTAAACTCTCCAGTCTTCTCCAAAATTAACTTAGGTCAAATTTATAGAAATGAAATGGAAGCTGATTATTCAGACTTCTGGTAAAACTGAAAAAATGAAAGCAATTTTTTGTTATTGTTGAAAAGAAAAATAGAAGAGGAAAGTTCTCCTACTGTCTGATGTAGCCTCTCACTTTGAGTGCTGTTTTGTTGTTGTGTGGGAGTATTTCTTTTGTTTCTGTAACTAAATACCTTATTGGACTCACCTTGTATGTTTCCTGTCCTAGACCACAACCCGTCATTCTTTGCAGTCGTGTACAATTATTGGAGAGTCATATTAGAGCCCTTATGAGGATCTAATTGTGTTCTCCATCCAGTTCATGCGTTCTTATGTCAAAGTCAGTTTAATTTTATTTACGTTATGTTTACATATATGTTTCTTACTGCTCATCCCTAAATATGTACCAATACACCCACACACTCCCCCCCACACACACACAAACACACACACGCATGTGCGTGCTAAATCAGCACCTTTATGGATGAATAACTAGAAGAAAACTAGATTTTGGTATTAAGGAAAAACTATTTTGACCCCACATATTGCATGGGCAACTTGTTCACTGCATGCTCATAGGTCTTCTGCATTCTTTGGTACAAGGGGAAGAAGGCAACTAGCTGGGCCTCTAAATGTTGTATACATTTTTTTCCCTAAAATCTAGAAAGAAGCAAAAAGCATCCAGAGTTCAGTGAACAGTATCAGGTGAATGGTTTAAATGCTGTACTTAAAACTCTTTATTTCTCTTTCAGATAATCTCAGCAACACGGTGGGAGGTGTGGCTAGCTACACGGACTCCATGAGCTGCGCACAGGTGACCACAGAGCTGTTACTTGAAATACCATTTGCTCTCTGAGAACAAACCGCCAGGCATGCAAATGCGGAAGCAGCTCTGATCTTCTTCCACTCTGGTCCCCAGGGAGCCTTTTCTCTCTCCCATCTTCTTTACTTTTTGAAAGGAAACCACTGATTTAAAAAAGATTTTCACATCAGAAAAAGAAGTTGCAACTTGAAGTAAACTCTCATGTTCTGATCCCACCTATTGTTTCCCAAGGAATCTTCTAAAAGGAGAGCACACTGATTTCAGCTCTTCATGAATAGATGTGCTCTCAAATTATTTCCTTTTCACCTTTAGTGAGTTCTGTGTCAATAATAGACAAACAAAATAAAAACGTATTTCAAGAGTATAAAGAATGAAAATTTGTAGATTAAAAAAAGTAGTTTTTGCTGGATGCATTTAGGCTACATTTAATGCAAATCAAAATGAATTTTTTCATTATAAAGGACAGGATTAACTCAGAGTTGAGAACTACTCCTCATCATCATTCCTAAGCACAATAAAACATTGGACCGTAAAAAATTTAAACATTATTTTTTTCTCATTTTCCATGCCATTATTACAGGTCACAAATACCTTACTCTCTGACAACTTAGAGTAACTCTTATTCAGAATAAATGTTAAAGATTTATTGAAATGAAAAAATTGAATGCAATTTTTTCAGAAGCTACATAACATTACTATCTAATTTTTTAGAACGATAGTTTTTAAAGCATTATTCTGATATGTAAGGAATTTAAAATTTGATTATTAAAACAGAGTCAAAATGTTCCATAATTTAGAATCCTTCTTGCATAGTACTTCTTTATTCTTGAAGAACTGGCCACAAGGCCAATATGAAAAACCCCTATGCTAATCATTTCTACATGTAAACCCTCCTTTCCTCTATTTATCTTTGGTGAGTTATGTTCTTTGCACTCCCATAGTGGATCTGTGAAGGGATGGTTCTATCCTCATTGTCTCAGCTACCCCAGCATAAAGGAAACACCTGCACGGACTTGTCATGCTGGCCTGAAACTGGACATGGTGGTGCATGCCTGTAATCCCAGCACTGCACTGGAGAGGTTAAGTAAGGAGAATCACTAGGAGTCCAAATAAATAAATAATAAATCAAAAGGTAGGGAAGGGGCCAGCAAGACAGCTCAGCAGTCTAAATTGCCTGCTCGGGCAAGATTAGGCAAGCAGAAGGATCACCCTTCAATCTCCACTTCCACGTGCCACACCAGCCCCACCTGCAGCATGAGCTGAGCCAGCCACAGAGTTCCAGGGTAGGGGGTGCATGCCTGTGATCCCAGCACTAGGGAGGCTGAAAACAGGAGGATCACTATGAGTCTGAGCTGCATAGTGAAACCCTGCAACAACCACATACAAAACAAAACAAAAACGAGGGTAATATTGAAACCCTGCAACAACCACATACAAAACAAAACAAAAACGAGGGTAATGTTTTCTTGCCTGGTAAGACTTCTTCAATTTCCAAAATGCAAAACATTAGAATTTGGTGTAAGTATAGATTTATCTGTGCTTATTAGGATTTTTTTGCATTACCCACTTGTCATTATATCATGAATATAAGCAAAAGTTTTAGAAGAAAAAAAAATTGATTGCACTGAAAAGCAGAACTGATTTTAGTTTTACCCCTGAACTAGGACAAAGCCTGAGCATTGACCAAAGAAGAGGAACCACTGCATGTTCTAGTGATCGTTTTTCAGTGTACGCCTACAGGAGAACAGAAAGCAGGAGAGCTGGCAGCTGTTCACGCTGCCATATCCACTGCATTACTCACCTCAGGCAATTGGCATCAACTTACATGTTCGCCAGTGGATGTATATACAAGTGTGGTGCTCACACAAAGACACACGCTCAGTGGAGCACTGTCCCATCTTAAAGCAAAAAGAAAACTGCTCTTGGCAGCAACATAGATGGATCTGGAGGCTGTTATGCTAGGTTAAGTAAGTCAGGCATAGAAAGACAAAGCTCATGTGATCTCATCTGTAGAAACCAAAGCAATCCCACTCAGAGAGGTGGAGCCTGGAATGGGGTCACCAGAGACTGGAGGAGACAGTGGTCCCTGGAATGAGAGCACGTTAGTCCTGGGTGAGAGGAGGATGCCTGACATGCATTAATAGCATGTTTAATATTAATGGTTGTACATTGAAAAGCTGTTAGGAGAATGTATTCCGAATGTGCACACAAGAAACAACTATTTGAGGTGATGCACCAGTTAATTAGATTGATTTAATTGTTTCACAACATGTAGCTATGTCAACCTGCCTGATTTTATTCCATAGATACATACAATTGTTATTTGCCAATGACAACTGAAATAACAGAAGAAGATAATGGCTGAGTCATTATCTAAGGGTCTTTCCACCTCTTAGGTTTTAGATTTTATGTGTTGTCAGTGACTCATTAAGACACACGTTTAAAAGGCATTAAAAAAAAAAAACAGCTCTGTGGCCTCAGACTGACAAAGAGGCTGATGTCATGTAAACTGAATGGTTGAGGGAAGAAGACATTATATCCAGATCCCAAAATCCATGTGTTTTCCCAAGGACTTCCGTTTTTATTCACATTTTCCTTGTAAGTTGTTGTAATTACTCAGCACCACCCAAATAGGCCCTACAGGATCACATATTCATTTTAGTTTGCCTCGCTGTTCATACCTAAAGAAAAATAAATAAACCCCCTGAAAGACAGCCAACTCAAATATTGCACACCTGGCTCTCATCTGTTATAAGATTATCACTAACAGCAAAGATTCTTGACTTTTACAACCCTCCATCGTGTGGCCTCGGCAGCAGAACTCCCAGGCTAACCTGGTAAATACTAAACCAAGAACAAAAGAAAGCCCCCAAAGCAACAACTTGTGAACTTCATCTTAATGTCTCCCTCTCCTGGCCCCTGAACTCAATGACAGCATTTAAAACAAAGGTATAAAAAAGAAAATACGACGGTGAGGAACATGTTGGTTTTCTTCCGTCCTCCACCCACACGTAACGATAAAACTAAAATATGACAAAAACATTTCCCTTTGGCAGGAGGGTTTTGCTTTTCCTTTGGAGATACCAAGGCCCCATAAAAGAAAAACATTTCTCTCTTGAGTTCTTTCAGTTTTAAAAATGTTTAAGTTTTTTAAATATGCAATTGGATTAGGCAATCATGAAGAAAAACACAATAGAACAGACTGCCAGAAGGCCTGCCTGCTGCCTAGGTGGGTCTACATTTAAACATCCCATTTTGCCTGGGCTCTAAATTGTAATTTTTAATTACAATAAGCTTGCCAGTTTCATTGGCCTGTGCAAAAAGTAAACACACAGAACAGAAGCCCAAGTACAAGATTCCATTCAGAAACACACCAAGATCAGTAAATGGAAGCCGCTGGCTCTGACTTGGACCAAGCATCCCATGTATTGGATATTACACTATCAGTTCTTTCCTTGAAGGTGTAGATACATATAGTTGAATAAAAACCGTATCTCATTTTTTAAAAGCAGCTACATGAAATTTTTTCCAAGAAACAATTCCATGGTATAATTCATGTGCAGCTATTATATATTTTTAAAGCCCATTTTAACTTTTTAAAAAATTAAAATATATTTCAATAATAGGAATAAATGTTTATATGTGTTTACACATAAATTTAGAAATCTAACTATATACAGCATTATAGTAGCACAGTCCCACAGCACTCCTTTTCATTCATCATCCTCCCTTATTTTTAAATAAACCTCTACTCAACAGACAGCAGGGCAACAACCAGTGTGTCAGGGTAAACAGCACCTATTCAGAAGACCAGAACCACAGGCACTCCAAGCATGAACCTATGATTACAAATTGCCATCTTCAGTGCACTTGCTTAGTTCACAGGTATCAGCATACATAGTTAGTCAGGGTGAGAATCCATCAAATTAACTGCTAGATTTGGAAATCTTCTGAAGATTCTCAGGGGCATTGGCTTACCCATCTTGTACATATAACTGTATGGCTTTGCCTCTGTTGTGTTTCCTAGCTTTTCTCCTTGCTCTGTCTTCATTATCTAAACTTTCAGTTCCTCCTTTCCTTTTTTTTTTTTAATTTTATTGAAGAACAAATAGCAACAAGACAGTTTCAAAACAAATTAGTAGGACAGATTTAATAATCAATACATTGCACATTGTTTTTGTAGTGATTTTTGTTGTACAAGGTGCATACACGATATGCCATCTACAAACACTAGTAAAGCAGATGCCTCCGATCAATGAATTAAGAGAATGTCGCTGTATACTGATCTATTTTTTAAAAGCTAAATTATAGTACAGTTTCAATAATTAATACTTTTTGCATTGCTATCTTCCTAGTGGTTATCCATAGTACAAGAAGCAGACAGGATATACTGTCCAAACACTATTAGTGCATATCTTTCTTCTAGTGGAATTGTACAAAGATAGTGCATATTTATCCTAATTGTACTGTTTATACAAACACACAATGGTTCTTCCATTGTATCCTAATTTTTTGTTTAGTCCAGTCAAAGATGGGTATTCTATTGTCATTCAGTTATTATAGGTGCTTGAATTCAGTGAAACAAGACAATAGAATCCAGAACTCCACAATAACAGTGGGTTATCCGAAGAAGTTGACTAGAGCCACTTCCAGCTCAGCTTATAATTATGCCTTATTTTATATACCTCATTTTTATACTTTTCTGCTGGATGGTTAAGACCGAGATACAGCAAGACCTATGTAACAAAAAATGTAACTTTTGTATTTGATGAGGTCAGTCAAGTCCCTTCAGGGTTTATCCTGTAACCCTATACATCATTTTGTAGATCCTTTGTCAATGTCAGCCATGTAGATGAGTCATGGCCATTGCTTGACCAGTTTGCTCTCTGTGAAAGGCGGAGAGAAAGTTTTCTTTCCATGTGACTCTACTTAGGCTCACTATAGATCATTGATCACATTCCTCTGTGGCTCCATAATCTCTTTGATCAGAAAATTTGGGGCACAACTGAGTTCTATGATGTTACAGTACAGGTTCTCCTACGTCCTGAGACTTCATTGACCTTGAAAGGCTAGGGGCAAAATGTTGGGTGACCTTGCAGCCCTTCCATTTATCCAATTTTTTATCTGCAAACTTAGGTTGTTAACCACCCTGAAGAGAACTTGATTATTAACCTGCAACATATGCAGTGGAGTTTACCCTGTCTGACTAAATTATTTCAGTTGTTGTTATACCTTTCTATTTGTATTTTTTCTTTTGACTTCTTGTACTAGGGAGACTATACAATATTTGCATATGTATGTCTGGTTTATTTCACTTCAATATAAATGCTTCAAGTTTATCATTCTTTATAGCTGAGTAATATTCCATTGTATGGAATATCTTTTTCAACCATTCCTCATGTGACAGGCATCTTGGTTGTTTCCAAAGTTTGCTATCACAATTGTTCTGCTACAAACAGATACACATATATCACTATGGTATGATGCTTTCAATTCTTCCGTGAAAATTCCCAGTAGGGGGATAGCTGGCTTGAATGGGATGTCCAGTCCTATTTTTGTGAGGAGTTTGCACACTGATCTCCACAATGGTTGCACCACTCTATATTCCCACTAGCAGTGAAGTGTTCCCTTTTCCCCACATCCTCTCCAACATTTGTTGTTGGTTGATTTCTTTATGATAGCCATTCTTTCTGAGGTGAGATGCTATCTCAGTGTTGTTTGCATTTTCATTTCACAGATGGCTAGTGATGTGAAGCATTTTTTCATATATTTAGTCCCTTCTTTAATTTCATCCTCTGAGAAGTGTGCATTCATCTCAGATGCTCATTTCTGGTTTGGGTCTTTAAATATGAGGGCCCTAATGTATCTTAGTTCTTTTTAAATTCTAGACAGCAAACCTTTGTCTGAGTGCTTATTGCTTAAGATTTTTTTCAAAATTTGGGAGTTGTCTTTTCACTTTGTTGACAATTTCTTTTGATGTACAAAAATATCTCAATAAGAGATGATCCTAGTTGTTAATTCTTTCAAGTGTTTCCCATGCGAATACATGTTGGTTCATGAACTCATTGCCTATGCTTATGTATTTAGGGGTTCTTCCTACTTTCTCTTCCAGGAGATTGAGTGTATCAGTTTTAATGTTGAGATCTTTAATCCATTCTTCTTCGATTCACTTCTTCTTTAACTATTCTTATTCCTTTTATTTCTCCCTCTTTTCTAATAATTCCAAAACTATATTGAATAGGAATGGTGATAGAGAACATCCTCATCTTATACCTGATCTAAGAGTATAAGACTTTAGCTTAGTGCATGGTGATAGAGCTGGGTCAAGTTTTAGTATTTGGCACGTATGAAGCCAGTTTTTCCATCACCATTTGTTAAAGAGGTTATTTTTCTTCCATTAAGCTTGTTTTCACCTTTGTTGAAAATCAGTTGGCTGAGTGTTTTTGTAGAGGCCTCTGCATCTTCTAATCTATGCCTTTGATTCTCAAGTCTATTTTGTTGGCAATATCATGTTGGTTTTATCACAGTAGCTTTGTAGTATAATTTTAATTTAGGGATTGTGATGCCTCCTGCCTTGTCTTTATAGGCCAAGATTACCTTTGCTATTCTAGGTCTTTCCTGGATCCACATAAATTTTAGGAATGATTTCTGCAGGTCTGGGGGGTATTTTGGTGGAACTTTGGTAAGGATTGCATTAAATCTGTGCAACAATTTTGGGGGTATGGCCATCTTCACGATGTTGGTTCTTTCTATCCAAAAGCAGGGAATATCTTTGCATTTTCTGAAATTCTCAACAATCTCTTTTCTTAGGGTACTATAATTTTCTGTGAAAAAATCTTTGAGTTCTTCAGTTAAGTGAATTCCAAGGTATTTCATTTTCTGTCGCACTATTGTAAAAGGTATTGTTTCCATAGTTTCCCTTTCAGTGTGTTTGTTGTCTGTGTAGATGAATGCTATTGAGTTTTGAGTACTGACTTTGCATCCTGCTATGCTATTGAATTTCAGTATCAATTCCAGTAGATTCTTTGTGAAGTTTTTTCGGTCTTCCAAGTAAAGTATTATGTCATCTATAAAAAGTGACAATTTCACTTCTTCTTTAACTATTCTTATTCCTTTTATTTCTCCCTCTTTTCTAATGGATGCTTCTAATAATTCCAAAACTATATTGAATAGGAATGGTGATAGAGGACATCCTCATCTTATACCTGATCTAAGACTATAAGACTTCAGATTTTCCCCATTTAGAATTATATTAGCCATTGGGTTGTCATAGATGGCTTTAAAGAAATTGAGATAGAGGCCTTGTATTCCAATTTTCTGTAGGACTTTGAACAAGAATGAGTGTTGAACACTGTGCAAAGGTTTCTCTGCATCAATTGAAATGATCATGTGGTTTTTAGATTTCAGTCTATTAGTTTACTACATTCATAGATTTGTGAATATGGAACCATCCTTGCATCCCTGGGATGAATCCTACCTGGTCATAGTATATGTTCTTCTTGATGATTTGCTGTATTCTATTTGCTACTATTTTATTGAGGATTTTTGCATCTATGTTCATGAGAGAGATTGGCCTGTAGTTCTCTTTTTTAGTTGTGTCTTTCTGTGGTTTTGGAATCAGTATAGTACTTGTCTCCAGCAATGATTTTGGGAGGACTGCTTCCTTTTGAATTTCATTGAAGAGTTTGAGGAATGTAGGGATTATGTCTTCTATAAATTTCTTCTAAAGCTCAGCTGTGAATCCATCAACACCTGGACTTTTCTTTAACGGCAGGCTTTTTTTACTTTTCGCATCTCGTTTTCTGCTATTGGCTTATTGAGAGATATTCTATCTTCTTGATTCAGTTTTGGTAATTTTTACCTTTCGAGAAATCTGTCCTTTTCTTCTGTGTCTTATATTCTGTGAATGTAAAGATTCTCAAAGTAACAATTGACAATCTTCTAAATATCCACTGGGTCTGTAGTGATTTCACCCTTTTCATTCCTTATTGCTTGTATTTGAATTTTTTCTTGCCTCTTCTTGATGACGGTAGCTGGGAGCTTATCAATTTTGTTTAGTCTTTCAAAGAACCAGCTTTTTGATTTCTTGATTCTTTGAACTGTTTTCTTCATCTCAATTGTATTAATTTCTGTTGTCATCTTTATGATGTCTTCCCGTGTTTGGGCTCTGAGCTTGGTTTGCTCTTCTTTTGTAGATGTTGAAGGTGCAACATTGGGGTGTTTATTTGTTCCTGTTCAGTTTTCCTAATGTGTGACTTCATAGCTATGATTTTCCTTCTAAGTACTGCTTTCATGGCATCACATAAATTCTGAGAAGTTGTGGTTGGGTTTTCAATGAATTGTAGGTGTTGTTGAATTTCTTGTTGAATTTTATCTGTGACTCATTGATTGATAAGTAAGGTGTTGTTGAATTTCCATGTATTTAGCTGGTTTTTCTGGTTTCTTTTACCATTTATTTCCAGTTTCATTGCACTGTGGTGAGACAATATGCATGGGACAATTTCTGTTTTCTTGCATATACTTAAATATGTCCTATGACTAGTATATGGTCTACTTTAGAAAATAACCCATTTGCAACTGAAAAAATTGTGTATTCAACTGTGATTGGGTGCAATATTCTCTATATGTCCACTATGTCCTTTTGTTCCAAGCTGTGGTTTAGTTCTGCTACTTCTTTGCTTATTTTTTGTCTGGTTGACCTATCATTTTGAGATAAAGGGATGTTAAGTTCTCCTGTTAAGATTGTGGTCTTAGATATTAGTTTTTTCATCTCCATTAAGATTTGTCTTATATAGTTGGGTGCTCCTGTGTTTGGTGCATAGATATTTATGAGTGTTAGCTCTTCCTCTTGAATTTTTCCCCTAACCAATATATACTGGCCTTTATTTCATATGATCTTTCCTGGTTTGGAGTTGAGACTGTCTCTGAACAGAATTCCCACTCCTCGTGTTTTCTAAGGTGCTGGGGCATGTTGTATTGTTTTCCATCCTTTGACTTTAAGCCTATGAATGTCTTTTTGAGTTATCTGTTTTGTTTTGTTTTGTTTTGTTTTTTTTTTTTTTTTTTTTTTTTTTTTTTTTTTTTTTTTTTTTTTTTTTTTTTTTTTTTTTTTTTTTTTTTTTTTTTTTTTTTTTTTTTTTTTTTTTTTTTTTTTTTTTTTTTTTTTTTTTTTTTTTTTTTTTTTTTTTTT
>PVKA01000332.1:0-21101 GCA_004027165.1 Ctenomys sociabilis | reverse complement strand
TCCTTCTTTTTGTGTAGTGTTTAATTGCTTGCCCTATTTAGTGTGTTTCTTTTGTTTTCATCTGTGGAGTTCTTGTCATTGTGGTCCCCGTCTATAACATCATTCAGTAGCCTGTGTAGGAATGGCTTTGTCATCACGAAATTGTTCAGTTGTTCTTTGTCGTGGAAGTATTTCACTTCTACTTCAAACTTGAATGAGTGCTTTGCAGGGTATAGTAGTCTGGGCTGGAATTTTTTCATACAGGACTTGAAGTACTCTTTTCCGTGCTCTCCTTGCCTTCATGGCTTGTGTATAGAGGTTGACTCTAATTCTGATGGGTTTTCCTTTGAATGTGCTATTGTTATTTTCTCTAGAAGCTTTTAGTATATGGTGACTGTGTTGCATTTCATGTATCTTGACTCTTATATGTCCTTTTTTGTTGGGTTGAATTTATTTGGCATTCTGCATGCTTCTGTTACCTGAATGTTGGGTTGTTTCCACATATTTGGGAAGTTTTCTGCTATTATTCCTGCCCATATTCTTTTTTTATATCATTTGTTTTACTCCTTCTTTCTCATTGATGCCTATTATTCTCACATTGTTCATCTTGGCATCATCTTGCAGATGATGGATTATTTTTTGCTGCATCCTCACTGTTTTTAAGAGATCCTTTCTCACCTTTTCTGTATCTCTTTGACTCTGCTTCATGCAATCTATTTCTTTCCTGTATTGCTCATTCAAGGCATCCATCACATTTCTAATGTCATCTATTTTTTTATCAATGTTTTCTTTAGACGTAGCTATTAATTCTTTACTGTAGAATTTTATTCCAAATTGGGTTTCCTCCATATATTTCCATAATTGATTCTCTACTTCAGATGCTTTGATTTCAAAGGTTTCTTTTTTATTTCAGCAATTATTTCTGCTCTGAGTTCCTCTATACCTTTCTGATGTTGTTTCTTTGCTTGCAATGCTGTTAATTCATATGTTTCAGCTAGAATAGTGTTCTCTGCAATTGTTCTGTGTGGGCATTGGATTTCCCCCATATGTTTCTAGATTTGATTCATTACTTCAGATGCTATGCATTTAAAAATTTCTTTTTTAATTTCAGGCTTTAATTCTGGTTTGAGATCCTCTATACCTTTCTGCAGTTGTTTCTTTGCTTCTGCCTCTGATAATTCATTCATTTCAGCTGAGATAATGTCCTCTGCACTTATTGGTGGGCTCAAGGCCTGTGATTGCATTTTGCTTCTTGTCTTTGTCATTTTTGTATAGCACTCACCTCTGACCTTTGGTGTACAGCTTTGGTGCAGTTACAACCTTAGCGTGTAATGAAATCTGGTGCCAGTCTAGTAAGTTTGAGATTATACATTCATGCCTGGCCTTGATCTAGCTGTTGTGTCCAATTCCTTTTTGCTGAAGCCCTTCTGGCACAAGTGTGAGCCTGTGGTTCCCCTCTGTTGTTTCCCTGGCCCAGGGAGCACCGGGGAGCACAGAAGCTCTCCCACACACTCACCAGGCTGTGCTGGGCTATATCAGAGGCTGGAAGAGTCACAGAACTTCTCACTCACTTGGCCAGCTTGGGAGCAGTGGTTCCCTGTATTTGCAGGGCAGGATCAGCTGGGGTGGATCTGCCAAGAGAGTCTCAGAAATCCTTGCTTATTCAGAGGTTTTGGGGGCAGGGGTTCCATATCTTAAAGCCCATTTTAAAAAGTGAATCCATTATAATTACATGTAGGAGAATACAGTATTCTGTTTTCTCTTGTACACACATTGTGTGAGTATACTCAGCTATTACAGTGGAGTCCTGAAATTCATGGGGGGTTGTACATCTAGAGAATCCTCGAATTGTAAAAAAAAAAAAAAAAAATGCAGATTTCAGATGTGATAGAATTAAACCCATACAGATCTGTATTTTGCGCTTTGAACACTGAATATACCATAGTTCCTGCAATGATGTAATCCAATTTAGTCAAACATTGAATTAATAAAGCCCTAGAAGATGCAGGCCATTTTTGTTGGAATTTTAGTGATTTTAGGGTTCTCAAAAAATGACACAGAATACTGGGGTACAGAATATAGTGGTAGAGTAACCTGTCATGGTGAGGGATGCCAGTACATCTGCTAGAGATGCGTTACAGGTCAGCAGCCAATCAGCAGCAAGCAGAACTGTATAACGTTCTTGGATTGACTACTTGCAAACCTCCCTCCGGGTGGGGAGCTGTGGAGAAAAAGGAAAAACTTCTCGGAGTTTTGTGGTTTCCGAGAAATTGTGGGGGTTTCCTCCAACAATTATTAATTAGATTGTAAGGAAACATCTACAAACTACGGAAGCTGCAAACTCTGAGCTATGACTTCCTAGGGGCATACTGCACTAGTCTATTTGTGAAGAGCATCACATCATACTTGGGTAAATCTCTTGGTAATCTCTCAAATAACCCAAAACAGACATAGATTTTTTCCTTTTCTTTTTCTCTCAGGCACCCTAGATTGAGACTGTTCTTGAACTGTCTATTTTATTGTAAGAATTGTGAATACTAGTTGTGGATCATTCCATCCGATGCAAAAGAAGCTCAGGAAGTAAGGAGCGTGGATCAGCCTTGAGAGATGTGTATAGAAAGATGACTGAAAGTTTGAGAGAACTTCTGATACAGTGGGGAACTGAACACACCAAAACGTGTCGATGTATAAGCATCTGTTATCGAAGTTGGCCATCAAGGAAAGGCTGGAGTGTGAGTGGATAATGAAGGTAAGACAGCCTCGTTTTGCAAAGATAGGCAGGTAAACAAGACATTCAGGAATAGACAGTGGTGGGAAAAAGTCAGTGGTGGATAAGTGGGAAGGCAGAACACCTGGTAGCGACTGAAATCTGTCACTAGTAACACTTGGTCATCATGGCTAAGGGGTAGAATATCTCATCTCACTAACTTTCTCCCTCCAATTTCTCTCTAAACCACTAACTGAGTTTGAAAGCATACTTCTTTTCTATTGCCATGATAATTTCAATTACCCTGAAAGATCAAGAAGAGGTTTGACTGAACCCAGTTGTGGAAATTCTTGATCAACTACTATTTCTGAAATCCAGGAGAGAAAAAAAATCCAGGGCAACACTGATAGCAAAGAGTATACAGCTATGTGTGGCTTTTAATAATGCCTCTAAAAATATAAAATCAAAATAAGAAAATTAATTACTTAGTAAGAAAACTATAAAAGCTATTTAAATCTTGTAGTACCCAATAGTGCCAAAGGTGAAATGAAAGATGTAGTCTTATTCACTATTTATCACAAAATGTATGGTTCCAACCTGTCAATATGCATAATTTTGGTACCATTTATGCTTAGAAAATTGTCTTTAAAGTTAAAGGCAAAATAAAAAATATATGTGGCTATTGCACTATAATTTATTCTAAAGCTAAATTATAATATCGTTCTTTTGAGAGAAAACAGTAGCCTCCAATTATCTGCAGGTTTATTTCCTGCAGATTCATAGTGATCAGTGGTCCAAAATAACAGTAAATGGAAAATTATAATAATAAATAATTCATAGGTCTTAAGTAATTTTTATTAAAAGATAGATAGATAGATAGATAGATAGATAGATAGATAGATAGATAGATATTTGATTTTTTTTTTTTTTTGGCAGAACTGATGATTGAACTCAGGCCCTTGTGCTAGCCAAGGAAGTCTCTGTTCTACCGATCCATCTTCCAGGCCTAATATCTGATTGTTTTTGAGACAGAATCTCACAGTGTAGCTCAGGATGGCCTCAAATGCACAGAAATGCTCCTATCTCAGCCTCTTGAGTACTGGAATTCCAGATAAAATCCACCATGTCAAATTCAATTGAAGGATACATTTATAAACATTTTATCTTATTGCTAGATGTTGTGGACCATTCACTGTGACTAATTCCTAAATAGACTTTTGTCATAATTAGTAGATACGATGAAATATAGAGTGAATATTTAAATTTTTAAGATGTTATTGTAGTAAAAGACACAGTGCTTTTAATCCTCTCAAAAGACTTCCCCTCTTATGAGTACACTTTTCCCATCTTTCTTGCCATCTTCTGAAGTAGTTCTATAAGCCTTCTTTTCAGAGCTTCTTTGGTTTCCCTTCATGGCTGTCTTCATATCCTTTTGGAAATCAAAACACTTTGGTGAAGAGCCAGAAGGTACATGGTACCAGGTCTGGTGAATAATGACCTGTGCCATTGTTTTATAAGCTTGTCTTTCCATTGCATGGCACTTGGATCCGTGCTTCAGAAAGTGACAAGAAAAAATGGGATGAATGTTTTTGAAGTGTGGTGGGGGAGTATTTTGAGAGGGATTAATAGTGATATGTTCTTTACTATAATTAAAGAAATAAGTACTCAACATACTTTTATCAGATCCGGGTCATATTGTAATGCAATGTGAGCTGCAGAGGGCTTGGGAAGCCCTGCCCCTGTGAACTTCCTTTCTGAAGCCCGTATGACCTCACTGTTGGACTAGTCTTCCTCATTGCTTGCAGCTTTCCTGGGAAGCCTCTCTGGAGTCCTGGCATCTCAAATTCCCTGTTTGCTTCTTTCTGTCAGTTTCATGAACTGTCCTTTCAGGGGCATATTTTGTGGCCTCCCAGGCACTTTTCTTTCTTGATATATGAAGGAAGCCTTGGGAATTAGACTACCTAGATGCTACACAGTTGTGAGGTCTGCTTGAGAGGTAGGTGGGACTTCCTGGATCATGGTTATAGAGCTACCAAGAGGTCAGAAGGCCGGGTGTGTGGAAACACTTTGCTAATTGGTCTTGAATCAACATGGTGCTCTGGGATTCTTTTCTAAAAGGATATTATTTCAAATGATTTACCACTTTGCCCCTTAAATCTGATGGGAACAGTCTCATGTCTCTTCAGATGTCCTGCAGCGAACACTTCTACTCTCCCCAAATTAAGTATTTTTCTGGCTTTTAATGGAGCTAATCATATTGGCAGACAAACCTCCCTTGTCCTATCTTTATATCTTATTTCTCATGGAACATAATTTAAGTTGTTCAATTTTTTATATTCTATTTTGGCCTCCCCATTGCTTTCTAGAAATTTGGATGAAAGTAACAAATAGAACTTGAGTATTGGGCCACCTTGAAATTTTTTTATATTAATTTTATTAGAAAAAAATTGCAATGCAACACTTTCAAAACAGGTTGGTAATAGAATTACAACTATTAATACATTGCTGTCTTTGTAGTAGTAATTCATAGTACAAGATGCAAACATGATATCCTGTCCAAACACTGTTAGTACAAATTTTTCTTCTTATTTAATTAAGAGAAAGTAGCTACATATCTATTCTAATTATTTTGTATATATAGATACAAAATGGTCCTTCATTTATATCTCATTTTTTGTTTAGTTTTGTCAGAGATGGATATTCCATTGCCATCTGAATATTGTAGGTGCATGAATTCAGCAAAATATTCCAATATAGTCCAACAGTCCACAATAGTAGTGGGTTATCCAAAGGACTGGCAATGTCAAAAGCTGTTGGCTTGGGCCTTCCACAGCTCAGTATATTAACATGGGTTCATTTTTCATACTTCATTTCTTCACTTTTCTACTAGATGGTTAAGACCCAGATAAAGCAAGACCTGCATAACAAGTAATGTAATTTCTGTATCTGACAAGGTCAGTCAAGTCCCCTCAGGACTTAGCCCAAAACCCTGTATCACACTGTATATCAATTGTCAGTGTCAGACATGTGGAGGAGTCATGGCCATTGCTTGACCAATTTACTCTCAGTGAAAGGCTGAGAGAATGTTTTCTCTCTATGTGATTCTCCTTGATCACATTCCTCTGTGACCCCATAATCACCTTGATCAGAAAATTTTGGACACAACTGAGTTACATGATGTTACAGTATAGGTTGTCATATGTCCTGAGACCTCATTGACCTTGAAAGGCTAGGGCCAAAATGTTGGCTGTCCTTGTAGCCCTTCTTTTTCTCTAAACTTTAGTCTGCAAACTTAGCTTGTTAACCCTCCAGAAGAGAAGCTTATTGTCACCATACAACATATGCAGTTGAATTAAACTCACTATTTGTTTGAATAGCAAACATCTTAGGCATAAGATGAAACATGTTTTCCACCAAGTATTGATATGTTAAACTTTAAGTCTCTAGAATATGCAAAAAAAAAGTTTTTAAAACATGAATATATAATTACATATTTTTACATAGAGATTTAGAAATCTAACCATATACATCATTGTAGCAGGACAGTCCTGTGACATTTTTTTCTTGTCTTTTTTTTCATTCATTACCCTTTAAAAAAACATTTACTTGAGAGACAATATGGCAATAATTGGTATGTCATGATGAGCAGTACATATTTCGAAGACCACAATGACAAGCATTCCAACCATGACCCCACTATTACACATTACTATCTTCAGTGCAGTCACTCAGTTCACAGGTATCAGAATATATTCTTAGGGTAATAATCCCACCAAGTAACTGCTAGTTTCAATAACCTGCTGCTAGTTCTCAGGATCATTGCTTCACCCATCTTGTGCATATAAATGTATGGCTTTGCCCCTGTCATGTTTCCTAGCTTTTCACCTTGCCATCTTTTCATTGTCTAATCCTCAAATTCTCACTTTCCTTCTAATTAGTTATAACTTTCTATTTGTATTTCTTCTTTTGAGTTCTTATTCTAAGGAGACTATATGATGCTTACACATGTGGGTCAGGTTTATTTCACTTATGAGTATATCTTCAAGTGGCATCCACTTAAATATGAAGGCTTTGAGTTTATCATTCTTCATAGAGGAGGAATACTCCATTGTATAAAAGTATCATATCTTTTTCATCCATTCCTCATGTGACAGGAATCTTGGTTGTTTCCAAGATTTGGCTATCACAAATTGTGCTGCTATAAATATAGGTACACATATATCACTATGATATGAGGTTTTCAGTTCCTCCACAAAATTCCTGGTAGGGGGATAGCTGGCTTGAATGGGATTTCCCTTTCTAGTTTTTCAAGGAGTCTCCACACTGATCTCCATAATGGGTGCACCACTTTACATTCCCACCAGCAGTGCAGTAGGTTCCCATTTCACTACAGTCTCTCCAGTATTTGTTATGAGTTGATTTGTTTACAATAGCCATTCTTTCTAGGGTGAGATGGTATCTCAGTGTTGTTTTAATTTGCATTTCACAGATGGCTAGTTATGTGGGGCATTCTTTCATATATTTATTCACTTCTTTAATTTCATCCTCTGATGAAATTAAAGTGTGTGTTCATATTGAATGACCATTTCTGGGTTTGGCATTTACATTTTGGGGTTCTAATGTTTTTTAGTTCTTTATAAATTCTAGAGAGCAGACCTTTGTCTGAGTGCTTATTAGGTAAGAATTTTTTCCAAATTTGTGAGTTGTCTTTTCACTTTGTTGGTAATTTCTTTTGACAGGTAGAAACTTAACCATAAGAGGAGGTCCAAATTGTTCTTTCAAGTATTACCTGTGCAATTTGAATTTTGTCCATGAGTACTTTGCCTAGGCCTATGTCTTCTAGAGTTCCTCCCACATTCTCTTCCAGGAGATTGAGTGTTTCTGTTTTAATGTTTAGATCTTTAATCCATTTTGACATTAGCTTAAAGTGTGGTGATGACTTGGGTCGAGTTTTAGTTTTTGGCATGTAAAGAGCCAGTTTTTCCAGCACCATTAACTTAAAGAAGTTATTTTCTTCCAGTAAGTATGCTTGGCCTCTTTGTCAAAGATCAGATGGCTGAGTGTGTTCATAGATGTTTCTGCATCTTCTAATCTATCCCATTGATCCTCAGGTCTATTTTGATGCCAGTACCATGCTGATTTTATCACAGTACCTTTGCAGTATAATTTCAAGTCAGGAAACCTAATGCCTTCTGCCTTGTCTTTGTTGTCTAGGATTTCCTTCTCAGGATTGTCTTTTCTGGTTCCAAATAAATTTTACGAACAATATCTGTATGTATGGGAAGCATGTTGGTGTTAGTTTCATAGGGATTGCATTAAATCTATACAGCAATTTTGGGAGTGTGACCATCTTCACAATGTTATTTCTTCCTATCCAGGAGTAGGACATGTCTTTCCATTTCTGAAATCCTCTACGATTTCTTTTTTCAGAGTACTGTAATGTTCCTTGAAAAGATCTTGGACCTCTTTAGCTAAATTAATTCCATGATATTTCATTTTCCACAGTGCTACTGTGAAAGGTATTGTTTCTCTAATTTCCCTCTGTGTTCTTTTATCTGTGTAAAGGAATGCTACTGACTTTTAGGTATTGACTTTGTATGCTGCTACGTTACTAAATTTGTGCATCAGTTTTAGTAGCTTCTTGATGTAGTTTTTTGGGTCTTCCAAGTAAAATGTCATGTCATCTAAAAATAATGGTAATTTAACTTTTTCTTTACTAATTCTTATTCCTTTTATTTCTCTCTCTTGTCTAATGGATCTAGCTAGTGATTCTAGAACTATGCTGGACTGGAGGGGTGATAGAGGATATTTTTGTCTTGTATCACATCTGAGAGTAAAAGATTTCAGTTTTTCCCCATTTAGAACTATATTAGCCATTGGGTTGTCATAGATGCCTTTTATCAGATTGAAGTTGAGACCATGTATTTCAATTTTTTGTAGGACTTTGAACATGAACGAGTGTTGAACTTTGTAAAAAAAATGTTTTCTGCATCAATTGAGATGATCATGTGGTTTTTAGATTTGGTTATATTGAACCATCCTTGCATCCCTGGGATAAATCCTACCTGGTCATGGTGTATAGTTTTCTTGATGACTTGCTGTATTCTATTTGCTACGATTTCATTAAAGATTTTTGCATCTATGTTCATAAGGGAGATTGGCCTATAGTTCTCTTTTTAAATTGCGTCTATCCCTGGTTTTGATATCAGTATGATACTTGCCTCCAGGAATGATCTTGGAAGGATTGCTTCCATTTCAATTTCACTGAAGATTTTGAGAAGTATAGGGATTATATCTTCCATAAATTTCTTTTAGAATTCATCTGTGAATCCATCAAGACCTGGAATTTCCTTCATTGGTAGGCTTTTTATTGCATTTGGTTTGTCATTGTCTGTTATTGGGTTCTTGAGAGTTGTTATATCTTTTTGATTCAGCTTTGGTAATTTGTTCTTTCTAGGAATCTGCCCATTTTGTTTGTGTCTTCTACAATGTGATAGTAAAAGTACTCTACTAAAACCAGCTATTGACCATCTTCTGAATTTGCAATGGGTCTGTGATAATTACACCCCTTTCATTCCTTATTGCTTGTATTTTAACTATTTTCTCTCTCTTTGATGAGGTTAGCTAGGGGCTTATCAATTTTATTTAATCTTTCAAAGAACCTGCTTTTTTTTTCAGAACCTGGGATTGAACTCAGACCCTTGCACTTGCCAGGGAAGCACTTATTCTTTGGCACCATCTTCCCACCCTAGAAACAACTTTTTGATTCATTAGTTCAATGAACTGTTTTCTTCGTTTCAGTGGAATTAATTTCTGCTCTAATCTTTATGATTTCTTTCTGTCTTTGGACTCTGGGTTTGGTTTGCTCTTCCTTTTCTAGATGTTGGAGATGCAACATTAGGGTGTTTATTTTTTCTTTTCTTTTTTTTTTTTTTTGCTAATGTGTGAGTTCACAGCTATAAATTTTCCTCTGAGAACTGCTTTCATCTCATACCATAAATTCCAAAAATTTGTGTTTGAATTTCCATTGCATTTCAGATATTGTTCAATTTCTTGTTTAATTTTATCTGTGACTTATTGGTTACTGAGGAAAGTGTTGTTTAATTTCCATTGTTTTTCTATTTTCCTGTCTAATTTATTTCCAGTTTCCTTGCACTGTGGTCAGATAATATGCATGTGACAATCTCTGTTTTCTTGCATATGCTTAAACATGACCTATGAAATAGTATTCACTCCATTTTCGAAAATGATTCATTTGCAGCTGAAAAAAATATATATTTAGCTTTGTTGGGTGAAACACTCTATATATGTCTACCAGGTCCATTTGTTCCAAGCTCTGGTTCCACTACTTCTTTGCTAATTTTTTGTGTGGTTGACCTATCTTTTTGGGATAAGGGTGTGTTAAGGTCTCCTGTTATGATTGTGGTCTTGGATATTAGGTTTTTCATGTTCATTAAGATTTGTCTTATGTTGTTGGGTGTTCCCAAGTTTGGTGCATATACGTTTATGAGTGTTACCTCTTCCTCTTGAATTTTTCCTCTAACCAGTGTATAGGAGCCTTCTTATTTCTTTGGAACATTCTTGGTTTGAAGTTGAGACTGAGAACAGGATTGTTACTCATGGTTTTTCAACTTGAAATTTTTTCAGCCATCTCTTTAGTCCACAGGTTTAATTCATTTATTTATTTTTTCCAGTTCTGGGAATCAAACTCAGGACCTTGTGCTTGTAGACAGATGCTTATGCTACTTAGCTATATCCCTACCCCAGTCCACAGACTTTAAACTCAGATCTTCAGCAAAGGCTCAAGTCTTCTGCAAAATATAAACTGTTTTGTCCATAAGTAAAAGGCATACTTTCTTTTGGCAGAACCAGAAATTGAACTCAGGACCTTGTGCTTGCTAAGGAAGTGCTTATTCTACTGAGCCATCTCCCTGCCTGGACTTCTAATGCAATACTCACAATAGCCCTTAATCATACTGAAAACTCTTGGGCCTGTTCTTTACTGACTATATTCCTATCAGCATTATTCTTCTACCTTTCACCTGAAATTATCCATCTAGATCTTCTTACACCACCCTCTAAGCTCCTACAACCCAATTTCCAAGTCTTCTAGACTGCATACAACTTACATTAGACAATGCAGTTATTGAATATTTTCAATAAAGAAAAATCTTATTAATAGATTTTTGCATAGTTTCAAAAAATCCTTATCTGGACGATTATATATATATATATATATATATATATATATATATATATATATATATATATCACCATGTAGAGTTAATCAGGGTGAGAATTCCACACATTAATTGCTATTTTCAAAAACCTGACAGAAGTTCTTGGGACCATTTAGCTATCTTGTTTATATAAATGTATGGTTTTACCCCTATCATATTCCTCAACTATTTTCTTTCTCTTCATTGTTTAATCCTTAAGTTATCTCTTTCCATTTAACTGTGTTATACCTTTCAATTTTTACTTTTTCTTTTGAGTTCTTACACTAGGGAGACAACACAATATTGATACACGTGGGTCTGGTTTATCTCACTTATGAGTATACCTTCATGGAGCATCCACTTATACATAAAGGCTTCAAATTTATTTTTTTATAGCTGAGTAATACTCCATTGTATAAAACCACCACATTTTCTTACATAAATAAAGAAAGGATTTGAGTCAGAGGATTTGTCTTTCTTTTTCAATCAAACATACATTGTCCAATTTATGAGCCCTTCTTGAACAGAACTATCCTTTATATCAAACTGATATGAATAAAGACTTTCATAACATTTACACATAAAGTAAAATGGTTTTCTCTCATCTTGTCATCTTTACAATGCATTTCCCACCTGAAATGAAGAGGTACATTCAAAATTTGCTCATAGAAGAAAAACATTCGTGTTTACTATGAGAAGCAAACTTAAAATTTGATCTTTTAGGTAATCCGAAAAGCGAACTACAGGTCCACAAGGAATACTTTCCTGGTTAAGTTTACTTACCATCAAAATAAGTGATGTATTTGAAGAAAAAGATAACATCAGCCATGAGAAGTGAAATTGTGAGCTCAATTATTTGTCAAGAAACCTGGGAGAAGGTCCTCAGTTACTACAAAACAGAGGCAATCAGTTCATATCATAGACAGAATGAAAGAGAAACACACACACACACACACACACACACACACACACACACAAATAATAATTCTAATTAGGGGAGTTTTTTTAGCTGAATGATATGATCCATTTGTGCTTCCAGGCATATGTGGAAAGGTAGGAACCCATGTTACTGATAGGGAGGATACTTATTATGTATTCCTGAAGGATTCTGAAGATATGGATTGGCACATTACACGCACTGATATCTTTGTGGTCAAATGGGAAACTCAGACAGGAAAATTAACAATTTTGATGAAATTATATTGTTCTTGATCTTTAATAAGTTATTTGTAAGAAAGTTGAACTTTCAATATTTCCTTTTAATTCATATTAACTTAAAGAATATATAAATTGAAATTCTTGAGACTTTCCCCTACTAATCAAATTAGTAAACTATTGTTGATGGTAGGAAAGCTATGATTCATATTGTTTTTCTGTAAAGGAAGCAATGGAAAAAAATATATAGAAGACAATGACTTGGAAAGTCAGATTTACAAGATCACTGTTAAGAATGCCACTTAACTCTCAAAAGTATGTTGTGACAGATAGATGTTGCAATCCAATAAATAAATACCAATGTATAGGTAAAGATATTTGGCTTAAATAGATCAACTTGCTCAAGGTCACTGCAATAACATTTCTTACATGACATATTTGGTTATTTACAGATTCTATCATTACCCATGAGCACCAATGTGGGGTCTTATATGTTATAATGAGGCAGTTACATGTAGCTGAACAGTTTGTGGATCATAAACTATAATGATGATACGATGGTATCATATTAGCAAAATGTAAGTGTAAGAATTTTAGTATTTCTCAGCTATTGTGAAATATATTTATCCTAAATTCACTGGATACAGGATCAATGCTGTCCTACTTGCTTTGCTTAACTCTTGCAATATTTTAAACATTTTATTACATAAATAAATTAACAAGATATAGCTTTTCATTTACATATACCACATTATAGTTTCACTATATCTTCTTTTGTTCTATTGACTCAAATATCAGCCAAAGCCTTATAAGTCTCCTTTACACTGAACTATAATTTTTTGAAATATTTGAACACTTACTGGTTCTGTTCATGTTTTCCCTTACTATTTCATTTTGATGAATATCTACTGGAAACACCAGTTTTTCAGGTAATAATTTTGTTCAAATATTCTTAGTATTGTCTCTCTGTACAACTTATAAATTCTAAGACTACAATTTTCCATAACCTATTGTTTTCCCTCCCAATTTTAAACATGCTGTTTGTCAAATTGTCCTCATTAAACTTCCCCATAAACAGCTCTCCTTTTTATGCATGTGTATGTTATGTCTCTTTTCTAGAAGGCCCTTGCATGTCCTTTATTAAGTCTTGTTAGTAATTTTTATGTGTTAGCATCCAAAGGAATATTGAACTAACAAACTGGCTTTATTAGAATACAACCTACATTCAACTGGTTGGGTATTCCTAGGCTATTTCTTGGAAATTATCTTTATTGTAATGTCCACTGTGATGGCACCTGCCCAATAAAGCTCAGAAGGGAAGGCCAAATCATTTTTTAAAGTGTTCAGACTATAGCCACATCATTGCTAGAACATGGGAACTAATTCAGAGACATGGCAATGAGCTTTGGTGCTAATAGTTTTTCATCAGACATTATTTAAGATACTAAAATATAGCAAATGAGTTTAACTGGTTTAATGGTACAATCCTAGAGAAATTCAACTTTGAATGTTACACACCTATTCAACTAGAAGTTTGCTTAAAAGTAACAGGACGAGGGCTGGTGAGATAGTTCAGTGGACTCCATGCCTGCTTGGATAAGCACAGGGGTCAGGGTTAGATCCCGGCACCACAGGCTTCCCAGACTCCACCCCTGGGCTCACTGAGACCTGGTATGGTGGTGCACTCTATAATTCCAGAGCTTGAGAGGCTGAAGACAGGAGGCTCACTACAAGTCCAAGCTACATAATGAGACCCTGCATACACACAAAAAAAGAAGTAGCAGGGTAAATAGTCCTAAAATATTTCCACATTGAAAATTAATTACTCAAAATTTTAAATAAAATTAAAATATTCACTAAGATACCTGCTACATAATAGCAAAACATCAATTAAAAATGATCCAATTTTAGAATTCAGAAATATGATATTCCACTTATTCTCATAATTTGAGATGATATCATTCTGAGGAGTAAAATAATTTTAACACACAAGATAATTTTGATAATAGATTTTTATTGTGATCTTTTATTGATTTTTTTCAAAGCAATGATAATGAGAAAAGTCTTTTCTTTTTTTTTGAGGCAGGGTCTCACCATGCAGTCCAGGCTGGCCTTAAGCTCACTTTGTAGCTCAGGCTGCTCTCGAACTCACAACAATCCTCCTGCCTCAGCCTCCTGAGTGCTGGGATTTTAGACCTGCGCCACCACGCTACAGGCAAATTCAATGATGAATTTGTCTTCTTAATTCAGTCACAGGTATAAAATGAAATAAAATTCACAAATCTACTCTTTGTTACATTTAATATCACTTAAAAGAGGAAAGAGTGGAGATGTGGGGAGAGAAGTGAGATAAAGGCAGGAGTCCTAAATGAAGGAAAATATTTTTAAAATATTATATGTTCAAATATTCTCTCTAAAGATGATTATCTAAAAGACATGAACAATTAATTGGTCAACAGATCATGCTGAGTGAGCATCTTAAAAACTAATCAATATCAAGGATGGAAATTGGGGTCTCAAAGGAGGGAAGCTCTCCAAAAAAGAAATCACAGAATCATGTGCAGCTACAAATTTTCTGTGATGAACGTGATCATTGCATACAGCTAGACGGTACCAATCAACTTAGTAACAATGAAAGATTCAACTTGCATGTCTATGAGATTAGAAATATAGATAGATAGATAGATAGATAGATAGATAGATAGATAGATAGATAGATAGATATAGATAGATAGATAAATATACACACACACATACGTGTGTGTGTGTGTATAGATAGATGATAGATAGATAGATAGAGATAGATAGATAGATAGATAGATAGATAGATAGATAGATAGATAGATAGATAGATCCCCCAAAAATGAAAGAAAACATTCTTAATGTTTTCTGTGTCCATCAGGGTTTGCTGGAGAAGCAGAGAGAACAGAAGATTTACAAATGTATGAGAAGTTACAAGCTAGGCTTATGGTGGCCAGCCACAGAGTTAGATGCGGAAGTGTGCAGAAGGCATCTTTGCATGGGAGGCTGAAGGCTCTAGTTCTAGATCTGCAGCCCTCAGTGATGACCGTGTAAGTCTGTATCAGGATGCAGGTAAATCTGCACCTGAAGGCTGAAAGGTCCTCCACAGAAGTCGATCAGTCTTCTCTAGAAGCCAAGAGATGACATCCAAGCTGAAGTGAAAACTGAGCTCCTCTGAAGAGCTAGCAGTCAGTCCTTCATAACTCTCTTTCACTGTAGGCAGGCCACCCAACCCAGAGAGGGGTAGCACTCATACTATCTTCATGCCCTTTCATTGCACAGGCTCAGAGGGTTTACAAAGTAGGAACCCCTGGCTTCCTGCTGAGATATTCATCTAAACTTCTAAACTTCCCAAGTTGACTCAATGGATCTACCATAACAGTTTTATCATACAAAATTCTGAATGTTTGAGAAGATTGATATGTTTATCCTTTTCTATCTATATATATATCTGTCTGTCTATCTATCTATCTATCTATCATCTATCTATCTATCTATCTATCTATCCATCTAGTTATCATACTATCTAAAATATATATATTATTTAAAATACTATAATATAGTAAATGAGTTTAATTGGTTTAATGGTATGGTAGAATTAGTTGATTCTCTACAATCATAGAGAAATCAAATCTTGAATGTTATATACCTATTCAACTGGAAATTTGTTTAAGAGGTAACAGGGTGAGGGCTGGTGAGATAGCTCAACAGAATAAATACCTGCTTAGGCAAGCACAGGGGCTGGAGTTATATATTGCCCTTATATTCTTTTCTTTTGGTAATCATATATTTATTTGGTACAGGGTCTCGCTACACAGCTCAGATTTGTCTTGGTTCACCTGTCTCAGCCTCCCTAGTGTTGGGATTACAGATGTGTACCACCATGCCTAGTTTCAGTGACCAGCATGGCATGTGCTACCAAGGATAAAATCTGAGTCCTTGTGCTCACCAGTCAGGTGCTTAGACCACTGAGCTATCTCCTCAAATGTATATAAATATTGAATTCAACAGATATAATTATTTTATAATTATATATATATATATATATATATATATATATATATATATATATATATAATGACATATTCATTACCCAGCAGACAAAGACATTATGGTGGATTAGCTAATGGTCAACTTGTAACATCCAGGTGAATCAGTGTGGTGCTGGGTACGGAGGGCCCACCTGTGGGTTGTTTTCAACAGCATAAAAACAGAACTAAAGGGGAACACAGCACAGTGTTAATGCTCCTGGAGAAGTTTCTTGTGTTGACTCTCCTGGTATGAACTCAGCTATTCTCCTCACTGAAGGAACTCAAGTGCTGCTGTCACTGAGGACGCCTTCTACCCCTTCAGGGAGCTCTGGACTCTACCTTGAGCATTACTTCTTGGCTCCAGGGCCTGTCCATCAGGCTGCTGCTGCAGATCTTCAACCTGCCAGTGCAGGCTTTGTAGCTTCTGCCACTTATCCTTGGGCCTACCCAGTCCAGATCCTTAATATACACATGCATAAGCTATGTCATGGCCTCTGAGCCTCCAGCTAGACTCATAGAGCACATTTCAGTGGGTCTTCCGCTGGACTCCTGCAGGACACTGAGGTGGGATCCAGGTCCTCAGCTAGATTCTTTGGGCTTCTACTGTGGATAGATCTCCTGCATTCTTGCATTTGATTTTTTGGCGAATATTATGAAATTATTCTGTAAATTATCTGTCTTCTATTAAATATTTTCTCTCATAGAATCTAATTACAATATACATACAACATGAAAATGACACTTACATGAAGAATTAGAACATTTCTAGGATCCCTGTTGTCCCCTTATGCCTAAACTATTCCCTAAATGTTTTACTTATTCCAACCAGCTGTAACTAGGATGCTTGTGCACAAATGAACTGTTGAGTCCATGGATTAGTCAGTTTTTACATTAATCCAACAAAGTATCAGAGGCTGGTTTATAATTTATAAGTAAAATATATTTTTTAATTTATAGCTTTGTGAGGCCCTGGAGTGGGCAGAAGGTGAGTGTTCAGCCTAAATTTATAGTTTTGGAGGGTGTGGTACTAACGTTGTCTTAACTCAGGCAAGGAGTTAATGGCAGGTGGCACACACACACCATCAGGGAAAATGTGTGACAGAGAGTGGCCCTGGGAGGAAGGGTCAAGGGCTACTGTCTTCATAACAAGTCTCTTAGGAGAACTAACTTGGATTCTCCCCAGCGTACCACCTTTTAATTAAAAGGAAAATGCCCCTTGAGGCTTGTTCCTCCTAAAATTCTCACTGAATGTTAGCATCATTGGAACCCTGGGGGCTGAACTTCCAACCTGTGAACCCTCTCAGATAAACCACACCCAAACAGAGTGGGCTACTCACTCTTGGCTTCTTCAGCTGAAAACTGTTTGAGAGACTTGAGTCTGTGCCTTGTCCCACTGCAGTTCCCTCACCTCCATCACCACATGGTACTCACACGGCAGAACACAAGCCATGTGGCAGCTCAGCACTCGTCAGCACTTGAACTGTGCAATGCATGCAGGAACATGTACATTTACTCGGATTTCAGGAGCAATTGCTAGCTTTTGTAAACATTCGTACCCTTTCCATGGCTTTTGGAGAACACATCCCTGCATATCCTTGGGAGAGACACTGCTGAATCAGCAGTAAGTTTATCCAAAAGCTGTCCAGACCACAAACTAGTTTTGCAAGCTACACACCCACTGGCAGAGCAGGATGGTTTGGACTACTGTGGAACTTAAATGTTTTAATAAACTTTAATATTAACTCTGAAACCTGCTTAATCTAAAATTTGGTTAACAAAATATTGTTTGTTTTCAACTTACTTGGCTGTCTATGGGTTTTAAATATTGAATTCAACAGATATAATTATTTTATTCTATTTTTATTTTTTTGGTGGAGCCAGGGATTGAACTCAAGCACTTGCCAGGGAAGCACTTATTCTACTCAGTCATATCCCCAGCCCCCAATATAATTATTTTAAATATTAAAAGAAATGATTACCTTAATACTGTTTATGTTGTCCTTCTCTATAAAGTATTGCTCTTCATTCTCTATGTGTATGTGTGTGACACACTCTCTTTAAGTTTCCAGTATTCATCACAAATTAAAGGGTCATACTAGGTGCTCTACTAAAAGCCCCCTTAGCAGAACAAAAAAATACATATTCATAAACAAATAAAATTAGAAGTCACTGTTCTGAAAAAGGAGTGCCTGAAACACACCACAGTTCTAAGCTTTAGAGAACATATCATTGTACTCAGTGTAGGAGGTGAAGACAAGAGGCTATTTATTCTGCAGCTGTTTCGAAATAAACACAGCAAAGTAAGATAAGGAGTGCAAGAGGGATAAATCCGCTGGTAGCACACTTGATGGACAGACAGCCTGCCATTAACAATGCTGTTGCTTTTGTAAATACAGAGCGATGTGGAGATACCCTGGCATTTATACTGTAGATGTGGTCCTTAAAGATTTTACACCTCCAATTCCTTAGAATTATCAGCTATCTCCAGCCTGTCAGTCATCCTAGCAATCTTAGATTTTTAGCTTGCAGGCCAGGCAGATTATTGACAAAGCAATCCAGGGTGATATAACACACCCTGACAAACAACAGTGAGGGGATTGTGTTTACTACTTTCACTGCAACAATTCAGCTAAATTAATTCTTAACACTGAAAGTAAACTTCCTCTTGATAACCATTCACTCCCTACCAATGTTATTTTGCTCCATAGCTCTGACTCTAGTGGAGCCTGACGCACCTAATTTAATCTGGTGGGGAATAATAGAAGCAAAGAAGGGCTCTGTCTCCACAGCAAGAAGGCTAATGAGGGCATCTGTAAATAAAAAAAGAGAAAAGAAAAGAAACCTCTGTGTTACAACTGAGTGCAGGGTTTGACTTAAGTATACCAAAGTACATTTCTAAATTAGGTCTGCCATTCTGTCCTAATGCACTTCTGGATCTATAGAAACTAAGCTCACTCCTGGATGATATCCTAAATCTAAAACTCAAAGGAATCAAAATGATAGCCCTGAAACTTACGTAAAAACAACAAAGAATGCGCAAAATTTATCCTGAGAACTTTTTTAAAAAATTATTTTTATACATAAGCAGTTTTAGCTTCCATTATTAAACTCTGAGAACAGAAGTCCAGAGAATTTGGAGAAGGTAAAAATAATTTTTGAGGGGAAATCACTGACACATCCTTAATTTTCTTTGTTATTTATTGTTTTGGGGATTGCTCACAAGCATGACTCATTTGGAAGACTAATTTTTTAAAATTATGTTGTATCTTAAAACACAGAGTATCAGTAGCATGTATAAATTGTTATGTTGAACTCATTTCTCTGTATGAATATTTTGAATTTTTAATTTATTTTTCATAACATTAGACTAAAATTCACATTTGTCATAGATAATTCTAATGCCATAATATTACATGAAAATGTTTAATGTAAAGCTTTGAAATATAGTTAGATGAATATTTATTTGGAGAACAGTCTCAATTTCACAAAATTAAGAACATTGGCGTATACATAATCTAAAACCTTATGATAAATTTTTATAAAATTCTGTTAACTTTTACATTAAAGTTCATATTTAATGCAAAGTTTAACAAAACTAATTTTGCTCATCAACTAAAAAAAAATCAAGATAACTAAAATACCAAAATCAAGGAAATAAAATGACTTAGTGAAATTGCATCTCTTTAAGTCCTTCTCAACTTTGCCACTTTAGTTTTTTATTTGTTTTCATTTTAGATCTGATTCAGTCTTTTCCTTTAAAAACAACCAGAACAAAGCCCCACATGTTAAGCAATCTTAAGTACCATGGTCTCTCTGCCTTTCTCATGGCCATTGAATATTCTGTTTTTCCAGCCATGAACTCCAGATCTTACTATGACCAGTCACTTTATAGGAAGGAGTAGGAGTCCAGTGTATAGTAATGTCATTGTCTTTGACAGTTTCATGATAAAAACGCCATTATTCATTTCTTCAGCCCCTAAGCCAGGTTTGTTTCCAAATGGTCAACTAACTCAGTTCTCAGTTGTAATTTTTCTAATAAAAATTAGCTCACTCTGGAGAATTTTGATGAACCAGTATCCACATTGGAAAGCACATGAAAAGAGAGGGTACACTTTCCTTTGTGACTTTGGAGCATGCTCTCTGACAAGATGTACAGATGTCACCAGTGTTTGCATTAAATTTTAGAAGTGTTTCTTTCTGGCCTCGATCTATCAAATTGCAGCCTGACTTCAACAGTTCCCTTGTGACTCATATATTTATTAAAGCTTGATGAGCATTGATCTAGTTTACTGATTCTTCATACGAATGTTCTTCAGTTGTGTCCTAAGCCATGGATCCTTCTTTTGACTAGTGCTGCCCTCTCAGGTGCTCCCTGTGTTCTGCAGAAAGTTTTGGCTCACCTTTGGAAAATGATGTTTAAGATCCTTAAGTTATGGATACATATCATGCAGTCTTTGACACTGTTCTTGCCATGACATGTTGACCATACTAAGCAAGATGGGGAGTTTCTCTCAATTTTAATGTACTATAAATCTTATAA
Organism: Ctenomys sociabilis; assembly: GCA_004027165.1. Taxonomy (NCBI): domain Eukaryota; kingdom Metazoa; phylum Chordata; class Mammalia; order Rodentia; family Ctenomyidae; genus Ctenomys; species Ctenomys sociabilis. The sequence continues at coordinate 449 of PVKA01000332.1, read as the reverse complement.
TTCATTACCTGTTGAAGAAACTGTCATTTCTCTTTCCTAATATTGAAAAGAAATCTGTTAGACTTTATTTAAAGTTATATGCATGGGGAGTCACTTGTGGGTTAGCTCAGCTGTCGAAAGCTCAGGTGCAGACACCACAGTTGGATCCCCAGCACCACACGTGGCACCAGACTCACCCTTAATTCAGCCTAAGCTAGACCAAAAAAAAAAAAAGTTACAAAGCCTGCTTAGGCAGAGTTTAGTGGCCAGGGTTAGATAGGTGGCATGCTGTGCCGGCCCCACCCCAGGTGCCCAATGAGACTGTGATTGAGATTGGGCGTGGTGGTGCACACCTGTAATCCCAGCCTTTGGAAGGATGAAAACAGGAGAATCACTATGAGTTTGATCTACACAGTGAGACCCTATAGACCCTGTCCTAAACACAAAAAGGTAAAAATAAATAAATATAG
>PVKA01000331.1:202527-217728 GCA_004027165.1 Ctenomys sociabilis | reverse complement strand
CACCACCTAGCAGAGGAGAGAACACCACCTAGCAGAGAAGAGAACACCACCTAGCAGAGGAGAGAGCACCACCTAGCAGAGGAGAGAGCACCACCTAGCAGAGGAGAGAGCACCACCTAGCAGAGAAGAGAACACCACCTAGCAGAGGAGAGAACACCACCTAGCAGAGAAGAGAACACCACCTAGCAGAGGAGAGAGTACCACCTAGCAGAGGAGAGAGCACCTCCTGGCAGAGGAGAGAATACTACCTAGCAACCAGATAAATGCTGGGGAATTTTACTGGGAAAAGGCACCCAGGAAGTCGCAATAACAAAGTCTTTGCTGTCTCCCTTGAAATCCCATTACTACTAAGGTAAGGAGTGTTTTTCTTTCCAAAAATGAAGTCTGACTTTGTCAGCAGGTGCAGCCTGGAAGGCAGTGTTGCACGTGCTGAGGCTCATTGGGAATGAGCCCAGGAAGTCAGGGCACCTTTGCGTAAGCGCAGGAGTCTCACCCACTGCATGTGAACTTGACTTAATCGGTTTCAGGTGACCAGCTGGCTCTACCAGGAATGAGTTCTGGACTTTCATTCCTCAGGAACTCCCCTGCTTCCAGGATACACAGACTGAGAGAACCGAAGTTCTCCATCTCGAGAACTCTCTGTAGCATTTCACATGCACATAACCAGTAGGCTGTGTCGTGTTCCTTCCTTTCGGAAGCCAGAATAAATTTCTCATGTCTAATTCACTGTCTGTTCCATATTTCAAGATGATCAGTGGCCTTCGTGCACAATTCGTCTCCACTTGCCCGCCGAGCGCCTGAGACAGCTCTGCTCTCCCTTATGCTGAAGGACAAAGTCATTGCCATGTGGCACTCACTGGCACATGAGCTCTGAAAGGCTGAGGTGGTCACAGTTACTCGAAGGGAGGTCGTGAAAGTGGACACTGAAATGGGAAAGCAAACAGGAGGTGCACAGAACTTAATCAAGGCTTTGTGTTGAGGTATATTGTGCTCTCGTGTAGGAGCAAAGACAAAGACCACTGAACGATTGCAAAGAACTGGTGTGAAGAAACATGATCACACAGAGTAGGAATCAAGAAACCAAGAAAAAGAGGTCTGCTTGTTAGACTCTTTTGAGCCAGGGAGATAGCTCAGTAGAATAAGTGCCTGCCTGGCAAGCACAGGGTCCTGAGTTCAATCTCCAGTACAGCCAAGAAAATAATAATAATAATAATAATAATAATAGCGTAGGTCCCATATGCTATGTAAATTAGCATCACTATTCATCAATTGATATGTGTGACACTGATGAAGAAAGTGTAAGATGTCACTCCTGACCTCAAGGTGAAGTTTCACATATGGTGGATAATCAGGGATTTCTGATATTTTTGAGTAAGATGAGAAAGACCATACTAGCTTTACTTGGCTATAAATAAAGTACAGCAATTTTATTTGTTATGTTATCATCTACATATCGCATACCCCAAAACTCTCCAGAACAGTGATCATACTTGTTATATGTTTCAGAATAACTTAGATTTGCTTGATTATAATACTACCCTATTTTTTTTAGATTCCCTCTACAACATTTGCTTGTCATCTAGTATCCTCCATAGTTAAAAAAGGGAGTATTGCTCACACCTCAGTGTTCTCAAATAGTCGTGCAGTTGCTTACCCACCATCTTGAACAAAAACTTCAGAGAAATGAAAATTTTGTCCTGAATTTAGTCAAGACTTGCTGAAGTTACAGTAGCTAGACATTACCATGCATGTAGCTGTCCTGACACAATGTGATTGCTCTCTCTTAAATTGAATCATTTTAGCAGGTTTATGAAAAGTCCAAAGAAAAGCAGAAGAATTAACTTGAATGATCCTGTCCAGTAGAAAAATGCTAACAAACGGCTAATGCCCAATATTTTATTTTCCATGTTATTAAGATTTTGAAAATTATAAAATTTGAAAATGAGAACTGAGTGTTTAAAGTAAAAGAGATACTGCTCATAAATTCATTGGGCCAGCTCAAAAAAAATTCATGCAATGTGAAATTGAAAGATGTCTTGTACCTTGAATTCTAATGCTATTACACAGGAGCTATGTGTTTTTTGGAGTCCAGTATGCAGGGATTTTTTTTTAATTTTTTAAGTGTATTTGGTACAGGGTCTACAAGATCTCACTACACAGATCAAAGTCCTAATGATCCTCCTGTTTTCAGCCTCCCAAGCCCTGGGATTATAGGTGTGCACCACCACGGCCAGTCTCAGTGGTTGTCTCAGTGCACCCTGGGGCTGGAGATAGAACCTTGGTTGCTGAGCCTGTCTAAGCAGGTGCTTTAGTCCACTGAACTATCTGACCAGCTCATGTTTCTTACATGTCAAACAATTTCTGTGTAGATAAAAGAGCTCTGCACATCAAACAAGCCTTTCCAAGAAATGTATTAATTCTCATTCTGTCTGTCTCTCTGTCTCTGTCTCTGTCTCTATTTCTGTCTGTCTCTCTCTCTCTCCCTCCCTTGCTCTTCTCTAACTCTCTCCTCCCTGTTTCTGTATGCTAGGAATATGCTTCCTATGACCACTTCAAAAAATTAGTCTTAAATATTAATTAAGTACAAGTCTTTGACCATGAAAAATAGAAAGTATAACTGACTAAAAATTTTACTGCACTAGTGGAGGCAGAAGGAAACAGTGTAATTCTGCTCAGCTTAGGAAGTGAGTAATAGCTTGTGATTAAATGCAGATGTTAACCTGAAAAATTCAGTTAATCAGATATTAAACATCCCTGAAACCCATAAAAAGGCAGGGAGTAAACCACTGAACAACCTAGCATTGAGATGGTATAGTGATACACAATTTACTCTGGGTTAAAAAAAATGCACAAGATTTAAGTTGCTTCAGCATTTCCACCTCACATAAGTGTTTGTTTATGAATGAACAAGCCATCACAGGAACTAGTAACCAGGAAACATGGGCCACTCAGATAAGTCAAAACCAGAGAGGAAAGATTTATGAATGACAGACATTTACATAGCAGTTTGAAAAGAAAAAGGTAGAAAATATTCCTCACGAGTAAGTAAAATCCACAGTAGAAGAATTATGATTTTCTACATCCATTAATACTTGATGGGACCAGCCAAATAACTCATATGATTAAAGCACCTACAAGCAGATGCAGGGGCCAAGGGTTCAATCCCTGGGCCTGCTGTGTTGGCTCCACCCCCAGGGGATGCTGAGATGGTAGCTGAGACTTGGAATTGTGGTGCCAGCCTATAATCCCAGCTCTTGGGAGGTTGCAAACAGGTGGATCACTATGAGTCCAATCTAGTACTGAGACCCTGAACACCCTTTAGATACTTCCCTAAAATACTAAAAAAATCAGTTTAAAAATTTTTTTAAAGTGCTCCATCTCTTAAAAAAAAAGACTTGATACTCTTTAAAATAATGCAGAAAGCAGATTGCAGTTTGCCAGCAGTAGCACTTGGTGCTCGCAACTGGGTGTTTCACAGCTGATGTTTCAGTCTATTCATAGATTACACCTATTGGGTAGAAACTCAATAAATGTTGGCTCTGATTTAATGTTAGGACTGTGTTCCAAAATAAAAAACAGTCTAGAATACTTTATAAGTAAGAAGACTTAAAAAACAATTCAGGTAGGCAGGAGTGGTGGGCACTCCAACACGCGTTGCACACAGGTTTTCCAATAGCCCCTTCTGTCCTTCACCTCCACTTACCAAACATGGCTGAAAAGCTCCCATATTTCACTTCAAGCTCCAGTGAATTTTGCTCTCACTATTTTTAGCTGCTGACTTTTACTTTCAGCATCTGGTTCTTCAAAGTTCCAGATAAATATAGTCGAGAGTTTGGTGATAAAAGAGGATGACCACAAACTACAGGGTGGTCCTTATTTTTAAACAAAGGAAAAGGGCTCAGGAGATAGCTCAGCGGCATAAACCCCAGCCTGGCAAGCACAAAGTCTTGAGTGTAATCTCCAGTGCCCCAAAATGAAGAAGGAGGAGGAGGAGGAGGAAAAGGAGAAGGAGGAAGACTGTTTCTTAACATGTTTGCTTTCTGAAGCACCTTCCAAGTTATACTCTAGAAAAATGTGAGCATTTTCCATGTCCATACATTAATATAGCTCATTTCTGAGAGAAGAGAAGCAGAGTAGATTCCAAATAATTAAGGCGTGTTTCTATGTTTCCAAATTGCCCATGATAAATGTAAGCATTATGTCCTGCAAGCATGCACTAATTAATAAAAATTAAAATTAAAAAATTTTAATTTTTTAGAAGTTTAGTCCTCATGTCCACTGGGATGGTCAAATCTCACTAGGGAAACTGAGATTTCCAAATAATAGAAACTCAAAATGAAAAAAAGTGCTGTTCAGGAAATCATTAAGACTAAAAGTCATTTCTGATATGGTGGAATCTATTATTTATGTTTTCATCCATTAAATTGTATGATTCACATAGAGTTAAGCTACAGAGTTTTGTTGACAGAAAAAAGAAAGGGGAGTTACTAGAGTTGATTTTACAAAAACAAAACAAAACAAAAACCCTCACTGAACATGCAATCCAGCCTAGGAAGCAAAGGAAAGGGGCTATAAGGAGACTATACATTTGAATAAATGATGGAGTAAAAGACTCATAAGAAAGTCAGACAGCAGTGACAAAGCAAGATGGGATGCACCAGCCCCGGTCCTCTGACCTCTAAGACATCTGAAGCATACAGCAACCAGCCTGTACAGTCTCTGTGGCAAGGCAGAACCTAGAGTAGAAAACTCATGCTCAGTGGCATGCCTGTGGGTCTTCATTGCAACCACAGGGGAAAGTTCTAGTGAATGAGGCAAAAGAGACTCCATGGAATGTCATTTTTACCCTGTATCTTCCATGGCCAGTGGCTGCAAAGTTAGTAATGTCACTGGCTGCTTGCAGAACAGTCTTTCTAATGATCAGAAAGACATGCTATGAACCAAAGTCTGAAAAAATATTGAACTGGAAAAGTTTGAAATCAAAGAAGACTGCAGTTGTCACAATTTAAACTATACCATGATTTTAGAAGCTTTAATTTTTTATTTAGTGATACATACCTACAGACATGGAAACATAAATAAATTCATTAAATTATAAAGAAATTCACATTTTACGCCTCCTCTCTCATCTCTGTAGAAGGCAGGTGGACCCAGGACAGGGACAATGACTAGGTGAGCCCTGCACCACCCCACCCCCACCATCCAGAGAGCCTCATGGTGCCTCAGCCTGCCTTCGTTGTCATTGCAGCTTTCATGAGCTCCAACTCAACCTCCTACTTCTAAGGTGGAAATGCCACTGAACTCCACACTGCAAAAGCTTTGATAACCCTGGCCATCTTTCCACTGTCGTGGGAGCCTTGCTCACCCACGCCCCACCCTTCTGTGTATCCAGGTGAACACTGGGAGTTTAAAAAATGTCAAACCAAAGGAGCACAAGGCAGTCTTAGACTGCCAGCCCACCTAAAGCAAATCCAGAAGTCAAAGTAATAGAAGAACTTGGAAGTCACACACCAGAAATTTCTGAAACGGTAGCAACTGAAGTAAAGAAAACAACTCCACCAGCCTGGCATGCTCATTCAGGCAAATGAAGGCGAATGTGCCGTGACCAAGGATAACAACCTGTTTGGCAAGTTTGCACTCACTGGCATGTCACCTGCATGCTATGGTGTTCCTCAGTTAATAAGAAATGATAACAATCATCAAAGAATAGCTAAGGACATTTAAGAAGATATAGATGAAAAAATTAGAGGAGAATAGAAAAATAGTAGAAACTTTCAATGAATAATACAGGTGAAGGGCCAGCGAATTAAAAAACCTTCTTAGGCAGAGCCAGGGGCTGGGATTTTGATTCCCTGGGCTGCCATATGGGCCCCAGCCCCGGGGCCCACTGAAATGGCATTTGAGACTGGCGTGGTGGCAAACACCTATAATCCCAGCACTTGGGAGGCTGTAGACAAGATGATCACTACGGGTCTGATCTACAGAGTGAGACCCTGTACACCCTGTCCTAAATACAAAAGAAAACACAGGGAAGAACTAGAATGCATGAAACAGATATCCAAGAAATCAGGATTTCACTGAAACTCACTGAGCACACTGGTAGCTGAGGGCCTTCTTGTGTGCCCTCTTCGCTAACACACCTGAGCCTATACACAAGCAACCACGTCAAAGGGACCTGCAGTGGTATTGATCTTGGCACCACCTACTGCTGTGTGGGTGTCTTCCAGCAAGGAAAAGTAGAGACAATTGCCAATGATCAGGGAAATTGAACCACTCCAAGCTATGTCGCTTTCACTGACACTGAACTACTGACTGGAGATGCTGCAAAAAATCAAGCAGCAATGAACCCCACCAACACAGTTTTTGATGCTAAGCATCTGAGCTTACCTAAGAAAGCTCTGGTCACTGTGCCAGCTTACTTTAATGACTCTCAGCATCAGGCAACCAAAGATGCTGGAACTATTGCTGGTCTTAATGTACTTAAAATTATCAATGAACTAACAGCTGCTGCTATTGCTTATGGCTTAGACAAAAAATTGGAGCTGAAAGAAATGTGCTGATTTTTTACTTGGAAGGTGTCACTTTTGATGTGTCAATCCTCACTTTTGAAGATGGAATCTTTGAAGTGAAATATACAGCTGAAGGCACCCACTTAGATAGAGAAGAATTTGATATGGTCAATCATTTTGCTGCTGAACTCAAGCTCAAGCACAATGAGTACATAAGTGAGAACAAAAGAGCTGTCTGCTGTCTTCATACTGCATGTCAGTGAGTGAAGAGAACCCTCTTTGCCAGAACCCAAGTTAGTATTAAGATTGATACCCTCTATGAAGGAATCGACTTCTATATCTCCATTACTTGAGCTTGATTTGAAGAGTGGAATGCTGACCTGTGCCATGGCAATCTGGACCCTGTAGAGAAGGCTCCTTGAGATGCTAAACTGGGCAATTCACAGATCCATGACATTGTCCTGGTGGGTGGTTCTGCTTATATCCCCAAGATCCAGAAGTTTCTGCAGGACAACTTCACTGGAAAAGAATTGAATAAGAGCATCAACCCTCATAAGGTTTTTACCTATGGTGAAGCTGCTCAGACAGCCAGTTTTTGTGGAGACAAGTTTGAGAATGTCCAGTATTTGCTGTTATTGGAAGACACTCTTAATTCTCTTGGTATTGAAATGCTAGTGGCATACTGACAGTCCTCATCAAGCTCAATACCACCATTCCTACCAAGCAGACCCAGACCTTCACTACCTACTCTGACAACCATCCTGGTGTGCTCATTCATTTATACAAAGGTGAGGATGCCATGACCAAGGATAATGACCTGCTTGGCAAGTTTGAACTTCCAGGCATACCTCCAGCACCCTGTGTTCCTCAGATTGAAATCACATTGATATTGATGTCAATGGCAGTCTCAGTGTCTCTGAAGTCAACAAAAGTACAGAAAAAGAGAACAAGATTATTATCACTAACTATAAGGGCCATTTGAGCAAGGATGACATAGAGTGTATGGCCCAGGAAGCAGAGAAGTACAAAGCTGAAGATGAGAAGCAAAAGGGCAAAGTGTCCTCCAAGAATTCATTGGAGTCCTATGCTTTCAATATGAAAGCAACTGTTGAAAATGAAAAATTTCAGGGCAAGATTAATGATGAAGATAAACAGAAGATTCTTGACAAGCATAATGAAATCATCAGCTGGCTGGATAAGAATCAGACTGCAGAGAAAGAAGAATTTGAGCATCAGCAGAAGGAGCTGGAGAAACACTGCAATCCCATCATCACCAAGCTATACTAGAGTGCAGGTGGCAGGCCTAGAGGAATGCCTGGGGCTTCCCTGGTGGAGGAGCTCCTCCCTCTGGTGGTGTTTCCTCAGGGCCTACCACTGAAGAGGCTAATTAAGCCAATCCTAAGTATAGATATAGCATTCTTCCACAACCAATAAAATTTAAGGACTAAATTTGTAGCAAATTTTGTAGTAGTTACTGAAGTTGAGCTACTATAATAAAGTACTGGGCATTCTCAATACTTGAATAAAGGAACATGTACACAGGGAAACATAACACTGCACTTTAAACACTGCACTATAAGTGGAAAGGCAATGTCTTCAATAAAAATATTTAAAATGGCACCATAAAGAAATAAATTCCATTGAAAGCTGGCAAAATTGCTTGAATGAACCTGAAGAGAGAATTTCAGACTTTGAAGATAACATTGCAGCAAAAGGAAATATCTCTTAAAAATAACAAGGAAGCAAGAAATCAGAGTACAACAGCTGCAAGATGATGCAAAAAAAGATTAATAGGTAACAAGGAAAAAGCAGGTGTCAACACAAATGACATAAAAAGACTACATGCAGAAGTAGTAGCAGAAAAATTTCCAAGCATGGAAAAAGAATCTGACAAACAGTTGAGTGAGGCTTATGGAACTCCAATTAGCTTTCATCAAAATAAACATACACCTAGACACATAGCAATCAAAAGCCCAGAAATTCAGCAGAAGAACAGAATATTAAAAGCTGTTAAAGAGAAGAAACAGACCATTTACAGGGCAAAGAATATTTCTAAACAGAATATTTCTCAACAAAGACCATCAAATCAAAAGCTTGGAGTAAAATATTTCAGGTCCTGAAAGAAAACAATGTCTAATCCAAATTGATGCACCTGCAAAAACATCTGTCATATTTAATGGAGAGATAAGATACTTCCATGATAAATAATAACTGAAGAAATTCATGATCACCAAACAAACCCTAAAAAGAGTGCTGTCAGATATTCTAGAAATTGACAAGAATGACCACAACTCCAAGAACAACAGAAAGAAACCAGCAAGCAGAGCAAGTAATTAAACAGAGGAAAAGTAAGGAAATTACAGCAGAAAAAAATCATAACAAAGATAATCTAACTTAGAACCATCAATGCAAATGGCCTTAATTCACCAATCAAAAGAAGGAGACTGGCAAAGTGGACCAAGAAACAAAACCCAACGACATGCTGCATAGAAGAAACACATTTAGGCTGAGTGTGGTGGCACATGTCTGTAATCCCAGCACTCAGGAGACTGAGGCAAGAGGAATGTTGCAAGTTCAAGACCATCCTGGACCACAAAGTGAGCTCAAAGCCAGCCTGACCTGCATAGTGAAATTTTATCTCAAAAAGATGAGAAAGAGAGAGATAGAGATTGAGATTGAGATTGAGATTGAGATTGAGATTTAAATCAAGAAGATTCATAGGCTGAAAGCCAAAGAGTGGAAAACAATACCCTGTGTACCAGAAACCCAGGAAAAAAATTAGGGTAGCTATTCTGGTTGCTGACAATGTCAACTTCACACCAAGAGTGATTAAAGAGATAATGAAGGTTGCTGCATACTTATTAGGGGAAAACATCAGGAGAAACAGATTAGAATCATAAATATATGTGTACCCAATGTAGAAGCATTCAACTATATAAGACAAATTTTAATAGACATGAAAAATCAAATGAACAGTAACATAATTGTAATGGGGACCCTAACACTCCTTTGACACAAAGAAGTAGATCAAGTAGGCAAACAATCAACAAAGAAATAACAAAACTAAACCAAACTTATAAAGAAATGGACTTAACAGACCTTTATAGAGTGTTCCATTCAACAACATCAGAGTATACATTCTTCTCAGTTGCACATAGGATCTTCTCAAAAATAGACCATATACTAGCACACAGGACAAGCTTAAGTAAATGCAAAGAAATTGAAATTATCCTGTGCATGCTTTCTTACCACAATTCTTTTGTCAACAATTCCCAGTGCAATGACACTGGGAATTGTTGACAAAAGAAACTGCAAAAACTCCATAAACAATGTAAGTTAAATAATACTCTGTTGGAGGATCACAGATGAAATTAAAGAAGATATTAAAGAATTTACAATCATACAAAAGTGAAGATACAACTTACTGGGACCTGTGGGATGCAATGAAAACTGTCTTAAGAGAAAAATTTATACTGTGAAATTCTTACATCAGGACAACAGAATGATCCCAAATAAACAATGTAATGCTACACCTCAAACTCCAAGAAAAAGAGAAAGCGCAAAGGCCAAAGAAAGTAGGAAATTAGGCCAGGTGTGGTGGTGCATGCCTGTATTCCCAGCACTATGGAAGCAGTAATTAGGAGGTTCACTATGAGTCTGAGCTGCATAGTGAGACCCTGCATACACACACACACACACACACACACACACACACACACACACAATAAATAAATAAATAAAATTGCAAATTGTAAATATCAGAGCAGAAGTGAATGCAATGGAGATGGTAAAAACAACAAAAAGAATTAATGAGTTGAATTGGTGCTTTAAAAGAATAAAATTAATAAACATATAGCCAACCTTATCACAAAAGGAAAGAAAAAAATTCAAATTCATGGAATGTGAAATTACTACAGGCCACATAGAAATTCAGAAGATCATTAACACCTAATTATAAAATTTTACTCTCATTCAATGGAAAACAAAGAAGAAATGGAAAGATTCCTAGATACATACAAATGACCAAAGCTGAATCCAGAAGATATGAAAATTCTTAGTAACCAATATCAGGAAATGGAATTGAAAATTTAATAAAAAACCTACCAGTAAAGAAAAGGAAATGAAATTTCAAATGTAATAAAAAAAAATCTACCAGCAAAGAAAAGCCCACATCCTGATGGATTAACAGGTGTATTTTATAAAAAAAAATAGAGACCTAATGCCAACTCTTCTCAAACTCTTCAATGACTTTTAAAAAAGCAATTCTCCCAAACTTATTCCTGCATACCAGTATTATTCTGATTCCAAACTAGAGAAGAATCCAACCAAAGAAAAGAGAACTACAGGCCAATCATCCTAATGAACATAGATGAAAAAATCCTCAATATCAGTAAACAGAATGCAGCAAATCATAAAGAAGATTATATGTCACTACCAAGTGGGATTCATCCCAAGAATGCAGAAATGGCTCAATATATGCTAATCCACCACACCAACAGAATCAAGGACAAAAATCACATGATCATTTCAATAGATACAGGAAAAGCTTTTTATAAAGTCCAACACTCATTTATGACAAAAAAAAAAAAAAAATCAAAATAATGGTCCTTACTTCAACCTGATAAAAGCCATCTATGATAGACCAACAGCCAGCATCATCACAAATGAACAAAAACTGAAGGCCTTCACTCTAAAATCAGCAATAAGACAAGGATTTCTACTGTCACCACTCTTATTCAATATAGTTCTTATTCAATATAGTTGTTAACCAGAGCAATTAGACAAGAGAGGGAAATAAAAGAAATAATGACTGGAAAAAAGAGGTGAAATTATCATTTTTCACAAATGACATGATACTTTATACAGAATACCTAAAAAACTGCACCAAGACATTTGTAGATTTATTAATCAAATTCAGTAATGTAGCAGGATACAAAGTCAGCACTCAAAAATCAACAGTATTTCTATATAAAAACAACAAACATATTGAGAGAGAAACCACGCCTTTTGGCATAACATCCAATAAAATGAAGTACATAGGAATCAACCTAATATAGGAAGTAAACTATTTATACAGTGAATATTACAGTACTCTGAAAAAAAGATCAAAGAGTATTTTAGAAAATGGAAAGATATTATATGTTTGTGTATGGGAAGAATAAGCATTGTGAAAAAGGCCATACTTCCAAAATTGTTATACAAATTCAATGCAATCCTGATTAAAATCCCCTTAGCATACATCACAGATCTAGAGAAAACGTTCCTAAAGTTCGTCTGGAACCAGAAGAGACCCACAATTGCAAAAGGAATCCTTGGCAACACAGGAAAGGCAGGAGGCATCACAGTCCCTGGCTTGAAATTATTCTACAAAGTTACTGTGAAGAAATCATCATAGTACTGGCAAAGAAAAAAAACAGACTTGAGAATCCATGGGACAGATTAGAAGATGGGGACACAATTACGAGCACACTCAGCCACTTTATCTTAGACAAAAGAGCCAAACATATTCACTGGAAGAAAAAAGGCTCATAAATGCTCCTTGAAAAACTGGCTTTTCCACATGCTAAAGGCACACATTAGACCATGCCTACTACCATATGGGCATTAACCTTCAGTCAAAATGAGTCAAAAATTTAAATATTGAAATAGAAACACTAAATCTTCAGGAGGAGAAAATAGGTAGAAATCTTGGAGGCCAGGGAGATGGCTCAGTAGAATAAGCACTTGCCTGACAAGCGCAGCATCCTGAGTGGAATCCCCGGTCCCACAAGAAAAAAAAAAAGAAAGAAAAGAAAGAAAGAAAGAAAGAAAGAAAGAAAGAAAGAAAGAAAGAAAGAAAGAAAGAAAGAAAGAAAGAAAGAAAGAAAGAAAGAAAGAAAGAAAGAAAGAAAGAAATCTTAAAGATACAGGCGTAGGTAGAGTTCATGAACAGAAGCCACATTTCAGGGGAAATACTTCAAATAATAAACAGCTGGGATCCTTTCTTTCTGAAAAGTTTCTTCATGTCAAAAGAAATCACTGACAAAGTATAAAATGAAAACTCATGAATTGAGAAAATAAATTATAGCCAACAGGACCCAAGACAAAGGACTTCTATCTAGAACATATAAAGAATTTTAAAAAGGGGCCCAAATCCAACAGCCCAATCCAGAAATGGGCATCTGAGATGAAAATACACTTCTCAGAGGAAAGATACAAATGGCAACTATACACATGAGAAATGTTCAATATCATTGGCTGTTCAAGAGATATAAATTAAAACAACACTGAGATTCCATCTTACTCCCTGAAAGAATGCCTATCATCAAAAAGTCAACCAATAACAAATGCTTGAGTGGTGTGGGGAAAACAGAGCCCTTCTCCACTGTTGGTGCGAGTGCAGGCTGGTACTACCATTATGGAAATCAATGTGGAGATTTCTCAGAAAGCTAGGATTAGAAGATACATTCAAGCCAGTTACTCCCCTCCTAGGCATTTTTCTAAAAGAACTAAAAACATCATACCACAGCAACCTATGTGCACCCATGTCTACAGCAGCACAATTTGCCATAGCTAAATCTTATAAACAACTCAAATGTCCACCAACTAATGAATGTAAAAAAAGAGATGTGGTATTTTTACACAAAGCAGTATTAATCAGCTATACAACTTGAGACTTTTATAGGTAAATGGATGCAACTGGAGACCATACTCTTAATTGAAATAAATCAGACCCACACGTACAAACATTGTATTATATCACTAGTGTAAAAATCTGAAAGAGTAAATAAAATCTGAAAGGTATAAAAGATAATGTGAAAGGGAAGGAGACTTCTCAATAGGAAAAAAAATTGGGATGAAAGGAGCAGCTTATTTCTGGTAATCTGAACAACTAATTTGAAGATAACTTTATGCAATACAACAACTATTGCTGAATTTCTACTATTTTGTTTAGTAAAATTCTGTGTCATTTCTAGTGTGTGGAGTTTTTTCCACTATGTTGTATTTTCTTTACAAAACAATAAAAAATTATAGGCTGGCCAGATAGTTCAGCAAATTAAAGCACCTGCTTAGGTAGAGCCCAGTGGCTGGGGTTAAATTTCCTGTGTGCCATGCTGGCCCTGCCCCTGGGGCACGCTGAGACAGCAATTGAGACTAGTGTGGTGGCGCTTACCTGTAATCCCAGCACTTGGGAGGCTAAAAACAGGAGAGTCACTACGAGTCTGATCTGTATGGAGAGACTCTGTAGACCCTGCACCAAAAACATAAAAAATAAATAAATAAATGATAAAAAATTACATTTTTTTACATTTTCTTCCTTTTTATCTTCTGAGCACAACCAAAAAGATAAATACAATTATCTTCATATTCCCTAATCTAAGTTTAAGTATACAAATAGTCCATAATCTCTTGTCCATTGTGGTTTTCAAGCAGCTCTAGTCCATTAATGAAGTGAATCACACTGTTTGCTGTAGGCTTACTCCAATACGATATTTCACTAAGTTCATGAATACTGGCTCTATCAGAGGCCTCATTTGTTGCTCACCATCTGAAATATTTGTGAATTTCAATTTTTTTATTCTTAATATTAAAATTTCTTTACCTGAAAACAATTATTCTGTTCAAAGGGATGAAAATTCACTTAAATGCACGATAGCATAGAATTAGAACATAATAATGGAACAATTTGTAAAGATACAATGAAAATGAAATTATAAATTCAGCAGATCTTTGTATACCATTAATGTTTTCCACTCAGAAAAATAAGCTTGTTTAAAACAAAGAATAGATTTTTTCTATAACTACTATCTACAGGAGTATTGATTCATTAAAGGTGCTCAATAAAGATTTATTGACTGACAGAATGAAAGACTGAAAAACAAGCAAAGATTCAGAAAAGTTTTAGTTGTAGTATCTTAATGTATATATTTAATTTACTATTATAGAGAACTGTCCACAAGGAGGGAATAATAAATAAGGATCTCAAGGATGGTTTGTAATCTTCTCCACATTACTAACTCAATACAAAGTGCAAAGTGAATGCCAAAGTCCTTCTATGTGTTTCTAATTTCTAGATTTTTACTTTTTTCAAAACAAAACTACTTTTAAATAATTGTAATATTACATGTGAGTGTAAGAACAAAGTTGATTCAAAACCCTTCCATGATCTCCCTCACAATATAGTTTTCAACAAGGTTTTTGGATTGTTAAAACAATCAGCTTCGTTTTACTGCACATTTCTCTGCATGTCCTTATGTACTGAGTTCTATACAATTTTATGACACAGGCAAATTCATGAGTTCTACTTAAAAGACTTACTATTTTTTAATTCAATTTTATTTCAAAGAAATTTCTGCAAGAGTGTAAATAAAGTGGGCCATAAGTAGATGGAAAATATGAAAATGAAGGAATCATTTATAGAATATGGACATGTGAAAGAGCGTAGAAGTCAAAATCAGGTATGATAGTCTGCAAAGTACACACTAAGAGAAGCAGAGATAAGACCTGGCTAGAAATCTGGAGATAAATGAGGAGTCAGCAGGACTCTTATGAAAGTAAATGACAGAATACAAAAAAAAAAAAAAAAAAAAAAAAAAAAAAAAAAAAAAAAAAAAAAAAAAAAAAAAAAAAAAAAAAAAAAAAAAAAAAAAAAAAAAAAAAAAAAAAAAAAAAAAAAAAAAAAAAAAAAAAAAAAAAAAAAAAAAAAAAAAAA